>JAIUJO010000740.1:177500-182500 GCA_023846275.1 Vanilla planifolia
TCTTCGTCTCATTCTTCTTCCTCTTCTTCTTCATCTTCTTCTTCCTTTTCTTCTTCATGTTTTTCTTCCTCCTCTTCTTCTTCTTTCGTTTCTTTGTCACAGACATCTTCGTCTCTTTTGTTCTACTTCGTCTTCTTCTTCTTGATCATCATCTTCATCATCTTCTTCTATTTTTTCCACCAAGTCTTCTTTTTCGTCTTTTTTGTCTTCCTATTCTGCATCTCTTATGGTTCTTCTTCATCATCTTCTTCTTCTTCTTCTTCTTTCTCTTCTTATACATCTTCTTCATCGTCTTCTTCTTCTTCTTCTTCTTCTTCATCTTCTTCTACTTCCTCTCCCTCTTTTGCTTCTTCTTCTTTGTCTTCCTTTTCTTCTTCTTCTTCTTCTTCAAGTTGCTTTTCTTTTTCTTCTTCTACCTCTTCTTCTTCTTCTTCTTCATCTTCTACTTCTTCTTCTCCTTCTCCAACTTCTTCTTCTTCTTCTTCTTCTTCTTCTTCTCTTTCTTCTCATCTTCTTCTTCTTTTTATTTTTCTTCTTCTTATTCTTCTTCTACTTCTTCAACTTCTTCATCTTCTTCTTTGACAACTTCTTTTTCTTCTTCTGTGTTCTTCTTCTTCTTCTTCTTCTTCTTCTTCTTCTACTTCGTATTCTTCTTCTTCCTCATCTCCTTCTTCATCTTCTTCTTCTTCTTCTTCTTTGTCTTGTCCTTCTTCATCTTCTTCTTCTTCTTCAACATTTTCTTTTTTCTTTTTTTGTCTACTTCTTATTCTTCTTCTTATTCGTCTTCCTTTTTCCTTCTTCTTCTTCATATTCTTGTCCTTCTTCTTCTTCTTCTTCTTCTTCTTCTACTTCTTCTGCTTCTTCTTCTTCTTCTTCTTCTTATCCTTCTTCTTCTTCTTGATCATCATCATCATCTTCTTCTTCTTCTCCTTTTCCATCTCCTTCTTCTTGTTCTCCTGCTCTTTCTTCTTCTTCTTCTTCTTCTTCTAGTTCTTCTTCTCCTTTCTTCATCTTCTTTTTCCACTTCTTCTTCTTCTTCTTCTTCTTCGTCTTCCTCTTCTTCTTCTTCTTCTTATTCAACTTCTTCTTCACGTCTTCTTCTTCTTCTTATTCTTTTCCTTCTTCTTCTTCTTCTTCTTCTTCTTCTTCTTCTTGTTCGTATTCTTCTTCATCTTTATATTCTTCTTCTTCATCATCATCTTTATCTTGCTCTTCTTCTTCTACTTCTGCTTTTTCTTGTTCTTCATCTTCTTTTTCTTCTTCCTTTTCTTCTTCTTCTTCTTCTTCTTCTTCTTCTTCAACTACTACTACTTCTTCATCTTCTACTCCTTCTTCTTCTACTTCTACTTCTACTTCTTCTTCATCTTCCTCTCCTTTATCTTCTTCTTGTATTTCTTCTTCTTCTCCTCCTCCTTTTTCTTCTTCTTCTTCTTCTTCTTCTTCTTCATTTTCTTCTTCTTCCTCTTCTTTGACTTCTTTTTCTTCTTTCATATTCTACTTCTTCTTCTTCATCTTCATCTTGTGCTTCTTCTTCTTCTTACCCTCCTCCACCTCCTCCTTCTTCTTTTTCTTCTTCTTCTTCTTCTTCATCTTCTTCTACTACTACTTCTTGTTCTTCTTCTTCTTCTTTGTCTTCTCCATCTCTTTCTTATTCTTCTTCTTCTTCTTCTTCTTTCTCATTTTCTTCTTCTTCTTCTTCATCTTGTTCTTCATCTTCTTCTTGCCCTTCTTCTTCTTCTTAATCTTCTTTTACTTCTTCTTCATTTACTTCTTCTTCTCCTTCATCTCATTCTTCTTTTTCTTCTTCTTCTATTACTTCTTCTTCTTATTCTTCTTCTACTTCTTCTTCTTCTTCGTCTTTTTTTTCTTCTTCATCATTTTCTTCTTCTTCTTCTTCTTCTTCTTCTTTTTCTTCTTCTTCTTCTTCTTCTTATTTTTTTTATTTTTATTAATCTTCTTCTTCTCCTCCTTTATTCTTCGTTTTCTGCTTCTTTTTCTTCTTCTTCTTCTTCTTCTTCTAATCCTCCTCCTTCTCCTTCTCCATCTTCTTCTTCTACTGCCCGTTCTTCTTCTACATCTTCTTCTTCTTGTTCTTTTTCTCCTTCTCCTTCCTCTTCCCCTTCTTCTCCTTCTTCTCTCCATTTTCTTGTTCTTCTTTTTTCTTCTTCTTGTTATTATTTTTCTTCTTCCTCTTCTTCATGTTCTTCTTCTTTAACTTCTTCTTCTTCTTCTTTCTCTTCTTCTTCTTCTTCTTCTTCTTCACCTTCTTCTTCTTCTTCTTTTTCTTCTTCTTCATTGCCTTCTTCTTCTTCTTCTTCTTCTTCTTCAACTTCGTCATATTCTGCTTTTTCTTCTTCCACTTCTTCTTCTTCTTCTTCTTCTTCTTCTTGTTCTACTTCTTTTTATTCTTCTTCTTCTTCTTTTCCTTCTCCTAGTTCTTGTTCTCCATCTTCTTCTTCTTCTTCTTCTACTACTTCTTCTTCTTCATCTTCTTCTTCATCTTCTTTTTCTTTAACTTCTTCTTATTCTTCTTCTGCTTCTTCTTCTTCTTCTTCTTCCTGTTCTCCTTCTTCTTCTTCTTCTACTGCTACCAGTAATTCTTCTTCTTCTTCTTTTCTTCTTCTTCTTCTTCTTCTTCTTCTTCATTGCCTTCTTTTTCTTCTTCTTGTTGTTGTTGTTCTTACTCTTCTTCTTCTTCTACTACTACTACTGCTACTACTTCTTCTTCTCCTTCTTCTTCATCATCATCATCATCATCATAATCATCATCATCATCATCATCATCTTCTTCTTCTTCTTATTCATCTTCTTCTTCTTCTCAATATTCTCCATCTTCTCCATCTTTTTCTACTTCTTCTTCTTCTTCTTCTTCTTCTTCTTATTCTCCATTTTGTTCTTCTTCTTCCTCTTCTTCTTCTTCATCTCCTTTAATTTCTTCTTCCTCTTCTTCATCTTCTTCTGCATCTGCATCTTCTTCTTCTTCTTCTCCTTCTTCTTCTTCTTCATCATCATCTTCTTCTTCTTCTTCTTTCTCTTCTTCATCTTCTTTTCTTGTTCTTCTTCTTCTTCTTCTTCTTCTTCTTCATCTTCTTGTATTTCATCTTCCTCTTCTTCTTTTTCATCATCATCATCTTCTTCTTCTCCTTCTTCTTCTTCTTCTCTTTCGTCTTCCACACCTTCTCCATCTTCTCCTTTCTCTTCTACCACTTCTTTTGCTTCTTCTCCATCTCCTCCTCCTCCTTCTTCCACTTCTTCTACTTCTTCTTCTTCTTCTTCTTCTGAATCATCTTCTTCGTTTTCTTCTTCTTCTCCATCTTCTTCTTCTTCTTCTTCTTCTTCTTCTTCTACTACTACTACTTAATATTCTTCTTCTTTGTCTTCTTCTTCTTCTTCTTCTTTTTCTTCATCTTCTTCTTCTCCTTCTTCTTCTTCTTGATATTCGTCTTTTTTCTTTTCCTTCTTCTTCATCTTTTTCTTTGTCTTCTTTTTCTTCTTCTTCTTCTTTTCTTCTTCTTCTTCTTCTTCTTCTAAAACTTCTTGCTCTCCTTCTCCTTCTTCTTCTTCTTCTTTTTCTCCTTTTTCTTCATCTTCTTCTTCATTTTCTTCTTCATTTTCTTTTTTATTCTACTTCTTGTTATTCTTCTTTTTCTTCTTCTTTTTTTCTGCTTCTTTTTCTTCTTCTTCTTCTACTACTACCACTACTTCTTCTTATACTTCTTCTTTTTCTTCGTATTCATCTTTTTTTCTTCTTCTTCATTTCCTCCTTTTTCTTCTTCTTCTTATTGTTGTTCTTGTTCTTGTTCTTCTTCTTCTTCTTCTATTACTACAACTACTACTTATCCTTCTCCTTCTTCATTATCATCATCATATCATCATCTTCTTCTTCTTATTATTATTATTATTCATCTTCCTCTTCTTCTCTTTCTTCTTCATCTTCTCCTTCTTTTTCTACTTCTTCTTCTTCTTCTTCTTCTTCTCCAACTTCATCTTTTTCATCTTCCTCTCCTTCTTCTTCTCCTTCTTCTTCATCATCTACTTGTTCATCTTCTTCTTCTTCTTCTTCACCTTCTTCTACATTTGCTTCTTCTTCTTCTACTACTTCTTCTCCTTCTTCTTCTTCTTCCTCTTCTTCCCCTTCTTCTTCTTCTACTTCCATTTATTTTTCTTAATGTTCTTCTTCTTCTACTTCTTCTTATTGCTCTTCTTCTTCTTAATCATTTTCTTCATTTTCTTCTTCTTCTCATCCTTTTTCTTCTTCTTCTTGCTTCTCTCCTTCTTCTCTATCTACTCTTTAAAGTCCTTCTTCCTCTTCTTTTGCTTCTTCTACTTCTTCGTTTTCTTCTTCTTCATCTTCTTCTACGTCTTCTTCTTCTTCTTCTTCTTCTTCTTCTTCTTCATCTTCTTCTTCCTCTTCTTCTTCTTCTTCTTTTTCCTCCTTCTCTTGTTCTTCTTTTGTTTCTTTGTCACACACATCTTCATCTCTTCTTGTTCTTCTTCGTCATCTTCTTCTTCTGCTTCTTCTTCTTCTTCTACTTCTTGATCATCATCTTCATCATCCTCTTCTTCGTGTTCCACCATGTCTTCTTTTTCCTCTTCTTTGTCTGCCTATTCTGCATCTCTTCTGGTTCTTCTTCTTCTTTCTCTTCTTATACTTCCTCTTTGTCGTCTTCTTCTTCTTCTTCTTCTTCTTCTTTGTCTTGTTCTACTTCTTCATCTCTTCTTCTGCTTCTTCTCCCTCTTTTACTTCTTCTTCTTTTTCTTCTTCTTCTTCTAGTTGCTATTCTTGTTCTTCTTCTACTTCTTCTTCTTCTTCTTCTTCTTCTCCTCCATCTTTTTCTTCTTCTTCTTCTTCTTCTTCTCCTACTTCTCATCTTCTTCTTCTTTTTCTTTCTCTTCTTCTTCATCTTCTTCAAATTGTTCTTCTTCTTCTTTGACATCTTCTTTTTCTTCTTTCGTCTTCTTCTTCTTCTTTTTCATCTTCATCTTCTTCATCTTCTTTT
>JAIUJO010000740.1:197500-205000 GCA_023846275.1 Vanilla planifolia
TCCTTCATCATCATTTTCTTCTTCTTCTTCTTCTTCCTCTACTACTACTACTACTTCATCTTCTTCTTCTTTGTCTTCTTATTCTTCTTATTCTTATTTTTTTTATTCATCTTCTTCTTCTTTGTATTTTCATTTTTGTTCTTCTTCTTCTTCTTCTTCTTTATGTTCTCATCCTCCTTCTCATTCTTCATCTTCTTCTTCTCCTGCCCGTTCTTCCTCTCCATCTTCTTGTTCTTCATCTCTTCTTCTTCTTCTTCTTCTCCTTCTCCTTCCTCTTCTCCTTCTTCTTCTTCTTCTTCTCTCCTTCATCTTGTTCTTCTTCTTCTTCTTCCTTCTTCTTCTTCTTCTTATTTTTCTTCTTCTTCCTCTTCATGTTCTTCTTCTTTGTCTTCTTCTTCTTCTTTCTCTTCTTCTTCTTCTTCTTCTTCTTTTTCTTCTTCTTCTTCTTCTTCTTCTTCTTCTTCTTCATCTTTGCCTTCTTGTACATCTTCTTCTTCTTCTTCTTCATATTTGACTTTTTTCTTTTTCTTCTTCTTCTTCTTCTTCTTCGTCTTCTTTTTCTTCTTCTTCTAGTTGTTCTTTTTCTTTTTTTTTTCTTCTTCTTCTTCTAAAACTTCTTGTTCTCCTTCTCCTTCTTCTTCTTCATTTGCTTCTTCATTTTCTTTTTCTTTTACTTCTTGTTATTCTTCTTTTTCTTCCTCTTCTTCTTTTTCTTCTTCTTCTTCTTCTTATTTTTCTTCTACTCCTACCACTACTTCTTCTTCTACTAATTCTTTTTCTTCATATTCTTCTACTACTACTACTACTACTTATCCTTCCCCTTCTCCTTCATCATCATCATTGTCACCATCATCATCTTGTTCATCTTCTTCTTCTTCTTCTTATTCGTCTTCTTCTTCCTCTCATTCTTCTCCATCTTCTCCTTCTTTTTCTACTTCTTCTTCTTCTTGTTCTTGTTCTTCTTCTTCTTCTTCTTCTTCTTCTTCTTCTCCATCTTCTTCTTCTTCAACTTCTTCTTCTTCTCCTTCTTCCTCGTCTTCTTCTTCATCTTGTTCTTCCTCTTCTTCATCTTCTTCTGCATCTACTTCTTCTTCTTCTTCTTCTTCTTCTTCTTCCCCTTCCTATTCTTCTTCTACCATTTGTTTTTCTTCATCTTCTTCTTCCTCTTCTTCTTCTACCATTTGTTTTTCTTCATCTTCTTCTTCCTCTTCTACTTATTGTTGTTGTTCTTCTTCTTCTTCTTAATCATTTTCTTCATTTTCTTCTTCTTCTCATCCTTCTTCTTCTCTTCTTCTTCTTCTTATTTTTGTTACTCTCCCTCTTCTCCTTTTACTCCTTCAAGTCCATCTTTTCCTTCTTCTCCTTCTTCTGCTTCATCTCTTTCTTCTTCTTCTTGTTGTTCTTTTTTCTTCTACTTCTTCTTCTTCTTCTTCGTCTTCTTCTTTTTCGTCTTCTTCTTCTTCTTCTCTTATATCTACATCATATTCTTCACCTTCTTGGTTTTGTTCTTCTTCTCCTTCTTCTTCCTCTTCTTCTTCATTTTCTTCTTCCTCTTCTTCTTCTTTTTCTTCTTCTTCTTCTTCTTCCTCTTCTTCTTCTTCTTCTTCTTGATCATCATCTTCATCATCTTCCTCTTCTTCTTGCTCTTCTTTGTCTTCATATTCTGCATCACTTCTGGTTCTTCTTTATCATCTTCTTCTTCTTCTTCTTCTTCTTTCTCTTCTTATACTTCTTCTTTGTCGTCATCTTCTTCTTCTTCTTCTTCCTTTTCTTTCCCTTCTTCTTCTTCATCTTCTTCTTCTTCTTCTTCTGCTTCTTCTCCTTCTTTTGCAACTTCTTCTTCTTCATCTTCATTTTCTTCTTCTTCTTCTAGTTGTTATTCTTTTTCTTCTTCTACTTCTTCTTCTTCTTCTTCTACTTCTTCTTCTCCTTCTCCATCTACTTCTTCTACGTCTTCCTCTTCTTCTTCTTCTTCTTCTTGAACTTCTTCTTTACATGTTCTTCTTCTTCTTCTTCTTTTTCTACTTCTTCTTCTTCTTCTTCATATTCTTCTTCATCTTCCTCTTCTTTTTGTTCTTCTTCTTCTTCTTCTTCTTCATCTTCTTCTTCTTCTACTACTACTACTTCTTCTTATTCTTCCTCTCCTCCTTATTCTTCTACCTCTACTTTTCTTTGTCTTCTTCTTGTCCTTCTTCTTCTTCTTCTCCTCCTCCTCCTTCTTCTCCTTCTTCCTTGACTTCTCTTTCTTCTTTCATATTCTTCTTCTTCTTCATCATCTTCATCTTATGCTTCTACTTCTTCTTCCCCTCCTCCTCCTCCTCCTTCTTCTTCTTCTAATTCTTGTTCTTCTTCGTCTTCTTTGTCTTTTCCATCTTCTTCATCATTATCTTCTTCTTCTTCTTCTTCTTCATCCTGTTCTTCATCATCTTCTTCTTCTTCTTCTTCTTCTTCTTCTTCTTCTTCGTCTTATTCATCTTCTTCTTCTTCTCCATCTTCTCCTTCTTTTTCTACTTCTTCTTCTTGTTCTTCTTCTTCTTCTTCTTCTTATTATTCTTCTCCATCTTCTTCTTCTTCAACTTCCTCTTCTTCTTCTTCTCCTTCTTCCTCGTCTTCTTCTTCATCTTGTTCTTCCTCTTCTTCATCTTCTTCTGCATCTACTTCTTCTTCTTCTTCTTCTTCTTCTCCTTCTTCTTCTTTTTCTTCTTCTTCTTCCCTATCTTCTTCTTCTTCTACCATTTGTTTCATCTTCTTCTTCCTCTTCTACTTCTTGTTCTTTTCTTCTTCTTCTTCTTCTTAATCATTTTCTTCATTTTCTTCTTCTTCTCATCCTTCTTCATCTCTTCTTCTTTTTCTTCTTCTTGTTAGTCTCCTTCTTCTCCTTCTACTCCTTCAAGTCAATCTTCTACTTCTTCTCCTTCTTCTGCTTCTTCTCTTTCTTCTTCTTCTTCTTGTTCTTTCTTCTTCTTCTTCTTCTTCTTCTTCTTCTTCGTCTTCTTCTTCTTCTTCTTCTTCTTCCTCTCTTATATCTATATCATATTCTTAACCTTCTGCATCTTTTTCTTCTTCTCTTTCTTCTTCCTCTTCTTCTTCATTTTCTACTTCCTCTTCTTCTCCTTGTTTTTCTTCTTTTTCTTCTTCTTCTTGATCATCATCTTCATCGCCTTCCTCTTCTTCTTACTCTTCTTTCTCTTCATATTCTGCATCACTTCTGGTTCTTCTTCTTCTTCTTCTTCTTCTTCTTCTTCTTCTTTCTCTTCTTATACTTCTTCTTTGTCGTCTTCTTCTTCTTCCTCTTCTTTCCCTTCTTCTTCATCATCTTCTTCTTCTTCTTTTTCTTTTGCTTCTTCTCCCTCTTTTGCTACTTCTTCTTCATCTTCAACTTCATTTTCTTCTTCTTCTTCTAGTTGCTATTCTTTTTCTTCTTCTACTTCTACTTCTTCTTCTTCTACTTCTTCTTCTCCTTCTCCATCAACTTCTTCTTCTTCATCTTCTTCTTCCTTCTCCTCATCTTCTTCTTATTTTTCAATTTCTTCTCCTTATTCTTCTTCTTCTTTGACATCTTCTTTTTCCTCTTTCGTCTTCTTCTTCTTTTCTTCATCTTCTTCTTCATCTTCTTCTTCTTTATCTTCATCTTCTTCTTCTTCTTTGTCTTCTCGTTCTTCATCTTCTTCTTCTTCTGCAACATCTTCTTTTTCTTTTTTCATCAATTTCTTCTTCTTATTCATCATCATCATCATCTTCTTCTACTTCTACTTCTACTTCTTTGTCTTCTTCTTTCCCCTCTTCCTCTTCTTCTTCTTCTCCTTTTTTTTATTCGTCTTCCTTTTTTCTTATTCTTCTTCTTCTTATTTGTCTTCTTCTTCTTCCTCTTCTTCTTCTTCTGCTTCTACTTCTTCTCCTCCTTCTTCTTCTTCTTCTTCTCCTTCTTCTTCACCTTTCTTTATCTTCTTCTTAATCTTCTTCTTTTTTTACTTCTTCTTCTTCTTCTTCTTCTTCGTCTTCCTCTTCTTCTTCTTCTTCTTCTTCAACTTCTTCTTCACATGTTCTTCTTCTTCTTCTTCTTCTTTTCCTTTTTTTTCTTTTTCTTCTTCTTCATATTCTTCTTCATCTAGGTATTCTTCTTCTTCATCATCATCATCTTCATCTTCCCTTTCTTCTTCTTCTTCTTCTACTTTTTCTTGTTCTTCAAATTCTTTTTCTTCTTCCTCTTTTTCTTCTTCTTCTTCTTCTTCATCTTCTTCTTCTACAACTACTTCTTCTTCTTCTTCTTCTTCTTCTCCTTCTTCTTATTCTTCTACATCTATTTTTTTTTGTCTTCTTCTTCTCCTTCTTCTTCTTTTCCTCCTTCTTCTTCTTCTTCTTTGACTTCTTTTTCTTCTTTCATATTCTTCTCCTTCTTCGTCATCTTCATCTTGTGCTTCTTCTTTTTCTTCCCCTCCTCCTCCTCCTCCTCCTCTGCCTCCTCCTCCTCCTCCTTCTTCTTCTTCTTCTTCATGTACTTCTTCTTGTTCTTCTTCATCTTCTTTGTCTTTTCCATCTCCTTCATCTTCTTCTTCTTCTTCTTCCTCATTTTCTTCTTCTTCCTCTTCTTCATCCTGTTCTTCATCTTCTTCTTCTTCTTCTTCTTCTTCTTCATCTTCTTCATCTTCTTCTACTTCTTCTTCTTCTTCTTCTTCTTTTATTAGTATTATTTTTATTCATCTTCTTCTTTTTCGCATTCTTCTTCATTTTATCCTTCTTTTTCTTCTTCTTCTTCTTCGTCTTCTTCTTTTTCTTCATCTTCTCATCCTCCTTCTCGTTCTCCTTCTTCTTCTTCTTTTTCTTCTTCTTCTTATTCTTTTTCTTCTTCTCCTTCCTCTTCTCCTTCTTCTTCTTCTCTCCTTCGTCTTCTTGTCCTTCTTCTTCATTCTTCTTCTTCTTCTTATTTTTCTTCTTCTTCCACTTCTTCATGTTCTTTTTCTTTATCTTCTTCTTCTTCTTCTTTCTCTTCTTCTTCTTCTTTGCCTTTTTCTTCTTCTTCTTTGCCTTCTTGTTCTTCTTCTTCTTCTTCTTCTTCATATTCTTCTTTTTCTTCTTCCTCTTCTTCTTCTTTGTCTTCTTTTTCTTCTTATTCTTGATGCTGTACTTGTTCTTCTTCTTTTTCTTCTTCTTCTTCTTCCCCTACTTTTTGTTATCCATCTCCTTCTTCTTCTTCTCCTTCTCCTTCTTCTTCTTCATCTTGTTTTTCTTTAACTTCTTCTTATTCTTCTTTTTCTTCTTCTTCTTTTTCTTCTTCTTCTTAATTTTCTTCTTCTACTATTACCATTAATTCTTCTTCTTTTACTTCTTTTTCTTCATATTCTTCTTTTGTTCTTCTTCCTCCTCTTCTTCTTCATAGCCTTCTTTTTCTTCTTCTTCTTATTGTTGTTCTTACTCTTCTTCTTCTTCTTCTTCTACTACTACTACTACTACTTCTTCTCTTTCATCATCATCATCATCATCATCATTATCACGATCATCATCGTCATAATCATCATCTTCTTCTTCTTCTTCTTCTTCTTATTCATCATCTTCTTCTTCTTATTCTTCTCCATCTTCTCCATTTTTTTCTTCTTCTTCTTCTTCTTCTTCTCCATCTTCTTCTTCTTCATCTTCCTCTTCTTCTTCCTCTCCTTCTTCTTCCTCATCTTCTTCTTCAATTTCTTCTTCCTCTTCTTCATCTTCTTCTGCATCTGCTTCTTCTTCTTCTTCTTCTTCACCTTCTTCTTCTTCCTTTTCTTTTTCATTTCCATCTTTTTCTTCTTCTCCTTCTTCTTCTACTTCTTCGTCGTCATCATCATCATCTTCTTCTTCTTCTTCTTCTCTTTCTTCTTTCTTCTTTCACTCCTTCTTCGTCTTCTCCTTTTTCTTTTGCCACTTCTTCTACTTCTTCTCCTTCTCCTCCGTCTTCTTCTTCTTCTTCCATTTGTTTTGCTTCATCTTCTTTTACTTCTTCTACTTCTTGTTCTTGTCCTTCTTCTTCTTAGAAATCTTCTTCTTTTTCTTCTTCTTCTCCATCTTCTTCTTCATCTTCTTCCTTTTCTTCTTCATGATCATCATCATCTTCTTCTTCTTCTACCTCTTATTCCTCTCCTTCTTCTCCTTCTGCTCCTTCAAGCACTTCCTCTCCTTCTTCTCTTCTTCTACTTCTTCGCCTTCTTCTTCTTCTTCTTCTTCTTCTTCTTCCTCTTTTTCTTCTTCTTCTTCTTCCTCCTCTTTTTCTTCTTCTTCTTCTTCTTCTTCCTCCTCTCCTTCTCCTTCCACTACTTATTCTTCTTCCTCCTCTTCTTCTTCTTCTTTTTCTTCTTCTTCTTTCCCTTCTTCTTCTTCTTCAATTTGTTTTTCTTCATCTTCATCTTCTTCTTCTACTTCTCATTCTTCTTCTTCTTCCTCTTAATCATCTTCTTCATTTTTTTTCTTCTTCTCCATCTTCTTCTCTTCTTCTTCTTCTTCTTCTTTTTGTTACTCTCCTTCTTCTTCACCTACTCCTTCAAGTCCTTCTTGTCTTTCTTCTCGTTCTACTGCTTCTTCTCCTTCTTCTTCTTCTTCTTCTTCTTCTTCTTCTTTTTCTTCTTCTTATTCTTCTTCTCCTTCTTCTTCGTATTCTTCTTCTTCTCTGTCTTCTTCTTCTTCTTCTTCTTCGCTTTCTTCTTCTCCTTTTGCTACATCTTATTTCTCACCTTCTTCTTCTTCTTCTTCTTCTTCTACTCCTTCCTCTTCTTCTTCCTCCAGTTCTTGTTTTTCTTCTTCCTCCTCTTCTTCTTCTTCTCTTTCTTTGTCACACACTTCTTCATCATTTCTTATTCTTCTTCTTCATCTTCTTCTTCTTCTTCTTCTTCAACTTCTTCTTCTTGATCATCTTCTTCATCTTCTTCTTTCCTTTCTTTTTGTCTTCTTTTTCTTCTTCTTCTTCTTCTTCTTCCTCTACTTCTTTTTTGACTTCTTCTTCATCATCTTCTTCTTCTTCTTCTCCTTGTTCATCTCCTTTTTCTCCTTCTTTTTCTCCCTCTTCCTCTCCTTCTTCATCTTGTTCTTCTTCTTCTTTGTCTTCTTTTTCTTCTTCTTCATCATCTTCTTGTTTTTCTACTACTACTTCTTTGTGTTCTTCTTCTTCTTCTTAATCATCTTCTTCGTTTTCTTCTTCTTCTTTATCATCTTCTTCTTCTACTTCTTCTTCATCTTCTTCTTGTTCCCCTATTTCTTTTCCATCTACTCTTTCTTGTTCATGCTTTCCATCTTCTCTTTCTTCTGCTTCTTCTCCTTCTCCTTCTTCTTCTTTCTCTTCTTCTTCCTCTTTTTCTTTTTCTTTTTCATCTTTTGCTTCTTCTTGTTCTTCCTTATCTTCTTCATGATCCTCATCTTCTTCTTCTTTTTCTTCCTCTTATTTTGCTCTTTCTTCTCCTCCTGCTCCTTCAAGCACTTCCTCTCCTTCTTCATCTTCTTCTACTTCTTCACCTTCTTCATCTTCTTCTTCATTTTCTT
>JAIUJO010000740.1:210000-212500 GCA_023846275.1 Vanilla planifolia
TCTTCTTCTTCACTATCTTGTACTTCTTCTTCTAGTTGTTCATCATCTTCTTCTTCTATCTCTTCTTCTTCTTCTTCTCCTTCAACTTCTTCTTCTTCTTCTTTTTCCACTTCTTCTTTGTCTTCTTCTTCTTCATCTTCCGCTTCTTCGACTTCCTCTTCCCCTACTTCGACTTCCTCTTCCCCTTGTTCGACTTCTTCTTTTTCGCCATCTTCTTCTTCGCCTCCTCCTTCTTCTTCTTCTTCTTTTTCATATTCTTTTTTCTTCTTCTACTACTTCTTATAATACTTCTTCTTCTTCTTATTCATCATCTTCATTTTCTTCTTCTGCTTCTTCTTCTTCTTCTTCTTCTTCTTCTTCCTTCCTCTTCTTCTTCTTCTTCTTCTTCTTGTTCCTCTCGTTCTTCTCCTTTTACCCCTAGTCCTTCTTCTCCTTCTTTTGCTACTTCTCCTTCTTCTTCTTCTTCTTTTACTTCATCTTCTTCTTCTTCATCATCATCTTCTTCTTCTTCAACATCATCGTCTTTTTCTTATTATTCTCCTTCTTCTCCTCCACCTCCTTCTTCTTTTTAATTTACTTCTTTTTCCTTCTTCATCTTCTTCCTCTTTTTCCTCTTCTTCATCTTGTTCTTCTTCGTGTTCTTCTTCTTCTTCTTCTCATTCTTCTAAGCCTTTATCTTCTTGTTCTTCCTCTTCTTCTTCATCTTCCTCTTCTTCTTCTTCTTCTTATTCTTCTTCTTCTTCTTCTTTTACTTCTTTTCATTCTTCTACTTCTCCTTCTCCTTCTCCTTCTTCTTCTTCTTCTCTTCTTCCTCTTCTTCTTCTTCCTCATTTTCCTCTTCTTCTTTGTCTTCTTATTTTTCTTCTTCTTCTTCTTCTTTTCTTCTTCTTTCTCTTTTTCTTCTTCTTCTCTTCTCTTTATCTTCTCATTCTTCTTATTCTTCTACTTCATTATCCTCTTCTTCTTCTTTTTCCTTTTCTTCCACTTCTTCATCTTCTTCTTCTTGGTCTTCTTCTTCTTCTTCTTCTTCTTCTTCATCTTCATCTTATTCTTCTTCTTGTTCTTCTTCTTTGTCTTCTTCTTCGTTATCTTCTTCTTCTTCCTCTTCTTCTCCTTCTTCTTCTTTTCTTCTTATTCTTCCTCTACTTCTTCTACTTCTTCTTCATCTTCATCTTCTTCTTCTTCTTCTTTCTTCTTCTTTTTCTTCTTCATCTTCTTCTTTGTCTTCTTCTTCTTCTTCTTCTTCTTCTTCTTCATCACCTTCTTCTTCTTCTTCTTCCCCTTCTTGCTCTCTTATTCTTCTTCTCCGCCTACTTCTTCTTCTTCCTCTTCTTCTTCTTCTTCTTCTTTTACTTCGTCTTCTTCGTCTTCTTCTTCATCGTGTTCTTCTTCTTCTTCTTCTTCTTCTTCTAATTCTTCTTCTTCTTCATCATCATCATCATCTTCGACTTCTTTTTCTTCAACTACTACATTATTCTTCTTCTTCTTCTTCATCATCTTCTTCTTCCTCTTCTTCTTCTTCCCATTTATCTTGCTCTCTTGTTCTTCTTCTTCTTCTTCTTCTTTTCTTGCTCTTCTTCTACTTCTTTTTCTTCTTCTTTTGCTTCGTCTTCATCTTCTTCTTCATCTTTTTCATCCTTTTCTTCTTCATCTTCTTCCTCTTCTTCTTCTTCTTGTTCTTCTTCGACTTCTTCTTTTTCTTCATCATCGTCTTCTTCTTCTTCTTCTTCCTCTTCTTATTCTTCTTCCTTTTGTTCTTCTTCTTTGTCTCTTCTTCTTCTTCTTCTTCATATTCTAGTTCCTCTTCTTATTTTTCTTCTTCCTCCACTACTTCTTCGTTTTTGGTCTACCTTTTCTTCATCTTTTCTTGTTCTTATTTGTCATCAACATCTTCTTCTTCTTCTTCTTCTTCATTATCTTCAACTTCTTCTTCTTCCTCCTCCTCTTCTTCTTCATTATCTTCAACTTCTTCTTCCTCCTCTTCTTCTTCTTCCTCAACTTTGTCTTCCTCTTCTTCTTGTTTTTTTCATCTTCATCTTCTTCTTCTTCTACAACTTGTTCTTCTACTTCTTCTTCTTCTTCTTCTTCTTTGTTTTCTTCTTATTCTTCTTCCACTTCATCTTTGTCTTCTTCTTCTTCTTCTACTTCTTCTACTTCTTCTTCTTATTCTTCTTCTTCTTCTCATTCTTCATAATCTTCTTCTTGTTTTTCAACCACTTTTTCTTCTTTTGTCTTCTTCCTCATTCTCTTTTTTGACTTCCTCTTCCTCTTCTTTGCCTTCTTGTTTCTCGTCCTATTCTTCTTCTTCTTCTTCCTCTTCTTCATCTTCTTCTTCCACATCTGCTTCTTCTTCTTCTTCTTCTTCTCCTTTTTCTTTTTCTTCTTCTTCTTCTTCTTCTTCTACTTCTTCTTTTTCTTTTTTTCTTCTTCTCCTTCTTCTACATTTTCTTCCTCTTTTTCTTCTCCTTCTTCGTCTTCTTCCCCCTTTTTCTTCTTCCCT
>JAIUJO010000740.1:222500-227500 GCA_023846275.1 Vanilla planifolia
GTTCTTCTTCTTCTTGTCCATCTTCATCTTCTTCTTTTTTTCTACCTCTTATTCTTCTTCTACTTCTTCCTCTTCGTCTTATTTGTCTTCTTCTTCTTCTTCTTCCTCTTCTTCATCTTCTTCTTCTACTACTACTTCTTCTTCTTTGTATTCATCTTCTTCTTCTTAAATACTTCGTCTTCTTCTTCTCATTCTTCTTAGTTTTGAACTCCTTCTTCTTCTTCTGCTTCTTCTTCTTCTAGTTCTTTTTTTACTTCTTTTTTCTTTTTTCTCTTCTTCTCCTCCTTCTACTTCTCCCTCTTCTTCTTCTTCTTTTTTTACTTCTTCTTCTTCTTCTATTTCTTCTTCATTTCCTTCTTTTTCTTCTTCTTCTTTTACTTTTTCTTCATCTTCTTCCTCTTCTACATCTTCTTCTTCTTCTTCTTCTTCTCCTTCTTCATCTTCTTCTTCTTCATCAACTTCTTCTTCTTCTTCTTCTACTTCATCTTCTTCTTCTTCTCCTTCTTCTTCTTCTTCCTCTTCTCCTTCTTTTTCTTCATATTCTTCTTCTTCTCCTTCATCTTCATCTTCTTTTCCTCATCATGTTCTTTTCCAACTACTACTACTTCTTCTTCTTCTTTGTCTTCTTCTTCTTCTTCTTCTTCTTCATACTTTTCTTCTTCTTCTACAATGTCTTCGTCTTCTTCATCTTCTTCTTCTTCTTTTTCTTCTTCTTCTTCTTCTTCTCCATCTTTTCTTCTCCTACTTCTTCTTCTTCTTCTTCATCTTCTATTTCTTCTTCTTATTCTTGTGCTATTTCTTCTTCTTCTTCTTCTTCTTCTTCTTCTTCTTCTTCTTCTTCTTCTTCCTCTTCTTCTTCTTCTTTTTCTTTTTCTTCTTCTTCTTCTTCTTCTACTTATTCTTCTTCTTCTACATTTTTCTATTCCTCTTCGCATTCCTCTTCATTGTCTTCATCTTCTTCTTCAACGTCTTCTTCTTCTTCCCCCGCGTTTTCAACTTCTTCTTCTTCTTTTTCAAATTCACTTCTTCTTTGTCGTATTCTTCCTCTTCTACTTCTTTTTCTTCTTCTTCTTCTCCATCTTCTCCTTCTTATTCTTATTCTTTGAATTCTTCTTCGTCTTCTTTTTCTTCTTCTTCTTCTTCTTCTACTTCTTCACCTTCTGCTTCTTCTTCTTCTTCTTCTCCTTAATCATCTACTTTTTCTCCTTTTTTTCTCCCTCTTCTTCTCCTTCTTCATCTAGTTCTTCCATTTCTTTCTCTTCTTTTTCTTCTTCTTCATCTTCTTCTTCTTTTACTACTACTTCTTTTTTATCATATTCTTCTTCATCTTCTTCTCCTTGTTCATCTTGTTCTTGTCCTTCTTATTCTTCTTCTTCTTCTTCTTCTTCTTTTTCCTCATCATCATCATCATTATCATCGTCGTCTTCTTCTTCTTCTTCTTCTTCTTCTTCTTCCCCTTCTTGCTCTCTTGTCCTACTTCTTCTTCTTCTTCTTCTTCTTCTTCTTATTCATCTTCTTCTGATTCTCATTCTTCTCCAACTTTTTCTTCTTCTGCTTCTTCTTCTTCTTCTTCTTTTTCTTCCTCTTTTTCTTCTTCTCCTTCTTCTTCCTTATCTTTTTCTTAATTTTCTTCTTCCTTTTCTTCATCTTCTTCTACCTTTGCTTCTTCTTCTTCTTCTTCTTCTTCTTTTTCATTTCCATCTTTTTCTTCTTCTCCTTCTTCTTCTACTTCTTCGTCATCATCATCATCATCAAAATCTTCTTCTTCTTCTTCTTCTTCTTCTTCTTCTTCTATTCCTTCTTCCACTCCTTCTCCATCTTCTCCTTTTTCTTCTGCCACTTCTTCTGCTTCTTCTCCTTCTCCTCCTTCTACTTCTTCCATTTTTTTTCTTCATCTTCTTTTACTTCTTCTACTTCTTGTTCTTGTTCTTCTTCTTCTTAATCATGTTCTTCTTCTACTTCTTCTTCCTCTTCCTCTTCTTGTTCCCCTCTTTCTTTTCCATCTACTCCTTATTCTCCTTCTACTCCTTCTTCTTCTTCTTCTTTCTCTTCTTCTTCTTATTTTTCTTTTTCTTTTTCTTCTTCTTCTTCTTCTTCTTCATCATCATCATCATCTTCTTCTTCTTTCTCTTGTTCCTCTCCTTCTTCTCCTTTTGCTTCTTCAAGCACTTCCTCTCTTTCTTCTCCTTTTTAAACTTCTTCGCCTTCTTCTTCTTCTTCTTCTTCTTCCTTTTCTTCTTCTTCCTTTTCTTCTTCTTCTTCTTCTTCTTCTTCTTTGTCGTCTTCTTCTTTTCTTCTTCTTCTTCTTCTTCTTTTCCTCTCCTTCTCCTTCTCCCTATTCTTCTTCCTCTTTTTATTCTTCTTCTTCTTCTTCTTCCCCTTCTTCTTCTTCTTCTTCTTACTCTCCTTCTTCTCCACCGACATTTTCAAGTCCTTCTTCTCCTTCTTCTCCTTCTACTGCTTCTTCTCCTTCTTCTTCTTCTTCTTCTTCTTCTTCTTCCTCTTCTTCTTCTTCATATTCTTCTTCTTCTTCTTCTTCTTCTTCTTCGTCATCTTCTTCTTCCTCTTCTTGTTTTTCTTCTTCCTCCTCTTCCTCTTCTTCTCTTTCTTTGTCACACACTTCTTGTTCTTCTTCGTCATCGTCATCTTCTTCTTCTTCTTCTTCATCTTCTTCTTTTTCTTCTTGATCATCATCTTCATCATCACCTTCTTCTTCTTCCACTTCTTCTCCTTTCTCTTCTTTATCTTCCTATTCTGCATCTCTCCTGGTTCTTCTTCATCTTCTTCTTCTTCTTCTTCTTCTTCTTCTTTGTTTTCTTCTTCTTCTTCTACTTCTTCTTCTTCCTCTTCTTCTTCCTCTTCTTTGTCTTCTTCTTCAACTTATTTTTATTCATCGTCTACTTCTCATTCTTTTCCATCTTCATCTTCTTCTTCTACTCTTCTACTTCTTCTTCTTCTTATTCATCATCTACTTCTTCTCATTCTTTTCCATCTTCATCATCTTTTTCTACTCTTCTTCATCATCTTCTTTGTCATCATTTCTTCTTCTTCGTCTTCTTCTTCTTCTTCTTCTTCTTCTTCTTCTTCGTCTTCCCCTTCTTCGGCTTCCTCTTCTTCTTCTTCTACTTCTTCTTTCTCAACTTCTTCTTCATCTTCTTCTTCTTCTTCCTCTTCTTCATCTTCTTCTGCATCTGCTTCTTCTTCTTCTTCTTCTTCTTTTACTTCTTTTTCTTTTTCATCTTTTTCTTCTTCATCTTCTTTTTCTTCTTCATCTTCTTTTTCTTCTTCATCTTCTTTTTACTTTTATTCTTCTTCTTCTTCTACCACTTCTTCTCCTTGTTCTTCTTCTTCTTCACCTTCTTCTTCTTCTCCTCCTACTTCACCTTCTCTTTCTTCTTCATGTTCTTCTAT
Organism: Vanilla planifolia; assembly: GCA_023846275.1. NCBI lineage: Eukaryota > Viridiplantae > Streptophyta > Magnoliopsida > Asparagales > Orchidaceae > Vanilla > Vanilla planifolia. Next base: position 225,912 of record JAIUJO010000740.1, read on the forward strand.
TGCTCGTTCTTCTTCTCCAACTTCTTCTTCTTCTTCTTCTTCTTCTTATTCATCTTCTTTTTCTTCTTCTTCTTCTTTCTTTTTCTTCCTCTTTGACATGTTCTTCTTCTTTGTCTTCTTCTTCTTCTTCCTTTTCTTCTTCTTCTTCTTCTTCATCTTCTTCTTCGTCTTCTTCTTCTTATTCTTCTTCTTCTTTTCCTATTTCTTCTTCTTCTTCTTCTTCTTCTTCTTCTACTTTTTCTTTGTATTCTTCTTTTTCTTTTTCTTCTTCTTCTTCTTCATTGTCTTCCTTTTCTTCTTCTTGTAAATGATGTTCTCCTTCTTGTTCTTCTGTTTCTTTTTCTTCTTCAGCTTCTTCTCCGTCTCTTTCTTCTTCTTCTTCTTCATCTTCTTCTTCATCTTCTTCTTCATCTTCTTCTTCTTTTTCTTCTTCTTCTTATTCTTGTTCTTTTTCTTCTTTTTTGTCTTCTTCTCCTTCTTCATTGACATATTCTTTTTCATCTTTCATCTTCTTCTTCTTCTTCTTAATCTTCTTCTTCTTCTTCTTCTTCTTTGTCTTCTTCTTCGTTTTCTACTTCTTCTTCTTCACCGAAATCTTCGTTTTCTTCTTTAATCTTCTTCTACTTACTCAACCTCTTCGTCTTCTTTGTCTTCTTCTTCCCACTCTTCTTCCTCTTCTTCTTCTTTTACTTTTTCTTCTTCATCATTTACTTCTTCTTCTAGTTCTTCGTCTTCTTCTTCCTCTTCTTCATTTCCTTCTCCTTCTTCTTCTTTTTCTTCTCCTGCTCCTTCTTCTTCTTCTTCATCTTCTTCCTTCTTCTTCTTCAAGTTTTTCTTTTTCCTCTTCTTCTTCTTCTTCTTCTTCTTCATCTTCTTCTTCTTCTTCTTTTCTTCTTCTTCTTATTCCTTCTTCTTCTTCATCTTTTTCTTATTCGTCTTCTTCTTGTTCTTCTTCATCTTCTTCTTCTTCTTCTTCTTCTTCTTTTACTTCAACTTCTTCATCTTCTTCTTCTTCTTTGCCTACTTCTTCTTCTTCTTCTTCTTCTTCTACTACTACTTCTTCTTCTTCCTAATCTTCTTCTTCTTCATCATCATCATCATCTTCTTCTTCTACTTCTTCTTTTTCTTGTTCTTTGTTATCGTTTTCTTCTTCTTCTTCTTCTTCTTCTTTTACTAATACTACTACTACTTCTACTTCTTCCCCTTCTTCTTCTACTTCTTCTTGTTCTTCGTGTCCATCATCAGTTCTTCTTCTTCTTCTTCTTATTCTTTGATTTCCTTTTCTTCTTTTGTATTCTTCTTCTTTTTCTTCTTCATCTTGTGCTTCTTCATGTTCTAATTATTATTATTCTTCTTCTTCATCTTCTACTACTATTTCTTCTTCTTGTTTTTCTTCTTTTTTGACATCTTCTTCATCTTCTTCGTCTTCTTCTTATTCTTCTTCTTTGTCTTCTTCTTATTATTCTTCTTCGTCTTCTTCTTCTTCTCCTTCTTCATTTTCTTATTCTTCTTCCTCTTCTTCTTCATCATGTTCTTCACCTTCTTCTTCTTCTCCTTCATTTTAATCTACTTTTTCTTCTTCTCATTCT
>JAIUJO010000740.1:232500-245793 GCA_023846275.1 Vanilla planifolia
CTTCTACATCTGCTTCTTCTTCTTCTTCTTCTTCTTTTACATTTTCATCATTTTCTACTTCGCCTTCTTCTTCTACCTCATCTTCTTCTTCATCTTTTTCTTTTTCTTTTTGTTCTTCTCCTTACTCTTTTTCTAATGCTACATCTCCTTCTTCTTCTTTTTCACCTTCTTCTTCTTCTCCTCCTCCACCACATTCTCCTTCTTCTTCATCATCTTTGGCTGCTCATTCTTCTTCTCCAACTTCTTCCTCTTCTTCTTCTTCTTCTTCTTCTTCTCCTTCTCCTTCTCCTTCCTCATCTCCTTCGTCTTCTTTTTCTAATCTTCATCTTCTTCTTCTATTTCTTCTTTCTGCTTCTTCTTCTTCTTCTTCTTCTTCTTCTTCTCCTTCTTCTTATTTGCCTATTTCTTATTCTTCTTCTTCTTCTTCTTCTTCTTATTCTTCTTTTTCTTCTTCTTCTTCTTCTTCTTCTACTTTGTCTTCATTTCTTTTTCTTCTAGTTGTTGTTCTTATTCTTGTTCTTGTTCTTCTTTTTCTTCTTCTATTTCTTCTCGGTCTCCTTCTTCTTCTTCTTCTTCTTCATTACCTTCTTCCGTTTCTTCCTCTTCTTCATCTTCTTCTTTTTCTTCTTCTTCTTCTTCTTCTTCATCTTCTTCTCCTTCTTCTTCGACCTTTTCTTTTTCATCTTCCATCACCTTCTTCTTCTTATTCATTATCTTCTTCTTCTTCTTCTTCTTTGTCTTCTTCTTCTTCCTCTTCTTCTTCTTCTTCTTCTTCGACATCCTCTTTTTCTTCTTTAATCTTCTTCTTCTCCTCCTTCTTTATCTTCTTCTTTTTCTTCTTCTTCTCCCTCATCTTGTTCTTCTTCTTCATTTCATTGCCCTTCTTCTTCTTCTTTTTCTTCTCCTACTCCTCCTTCTTCTTCTTCTTCTTCTTCTTCATCTTCATCTTCATCTTTTTCCTCTTCTTCATCTTCTTCTTCTTCTTCGACTTCTTCTTCATCTTCTTCTTCTTCTTCTTCTTCTTCTACTTCTTTTTCTTCAACTTCTTCTTCTTCTTTTTTTCCTTCTTCTTCTTCTTTTCTTCTTCTTCTTCATATTCTTCTTCTTTATCATCATCATCTTCTTCTTCTACTTTATCTTTTTCTTCTTCTTTTTTACTGAAACTACCACTACTTCTTCATCTTCTACTTCTTCTTCTTCTTCCTTTACTTCTTATTATTATTATTATTATTATTATTTTTATTCTAATTCTTAATCTTCTTCTTCTTCTTCTTCTTCCTCTTCTTCTTCTTTGTCTTCTTCTTCTTCGTTTTCTTCTTCTTCTTCTTCTTCTTCATCTACTACTTCTTTTTCTTCTTCGTCTTCTTCTTCTTCTTCTTCTTATTAATCGTCTTCTTTTCTCATTCTTCTCCATCTTCGCCTTCTCTTTCTACTTCATCTTCTTCTTCTTCTTCTTCTTCTTCTTCTTCTTCTTCTTCTTCATCTTCCTCTCCCTCTTCTTCTCCACCATCATCTTCTACTCCTTCTTCCTCGTGTTCTTCTTCATCTTCTTCATCTTTTTCTTCTTCTTCTTTTTCTTATTCTTTTCCTTCTTTTTCTTTTTCTCCTTCTTCTACTTCTTCTTCTTCTTCTTCTTCTTCTTCTTTTCTTCTTCTTCTTTCTCTCCTTCACCTTCTTCGTCTTTTTCTTCTGCCTCTTCTCCTTCTTTTTCTTCTCCTTCTTCTTCTTCTTCTTCTTCCATTTGTTTTTCTTCATCTTCTTCTTCTTCTTCTTCTTCTACTTCTTATTCTTCTTCTTCTCCTTCTTAATCACCTTCCTCATTTTCTTATTCTTCTCCATCTTTTTCTACTGCTTTTTCTTCTTCTTCTTCTTCTTTTTCTTCTTCTTCCTTTTCCTCTCCTTCTTCTCCTTCTACTCCTTTTAGTCCTTTTTCTCCTTCTTCTCTTTCTTATACTCCTTCTCCCTCTTCTTCTTCTTCTTCTTCTTCTTCTTCTTCTCCTCCATCTTCTTCTTCTTCTTCTTCTTCTTCTTCTTCTTACCCTTCTTCTTCGACTTCTTCTTTCTCTTCTTCAACATCTACTTCTACTTCTTCTTCTTGTTCTTCCCCTTCTCCCTCTTTTTTTCTTCTTCTGCTTGTTCTTCTGCATGCTCTTCTTCCTCTTCTTCTTCTTTTTCTTTATCTTCGTCTTTTTCCTCTTGTTTTATCTCCTCTTCTTCATCTTCTTCATCATCATCTTCTTCTTCTTCTACTTCTACTTCCTTTTATTCTTCTTCTTCTTTTTCTTCTTCTTCTTCTTCAACTTCTTCTTCATCATTTTCTTCTTCTTTTTCATCTTCTTCTTCTTCTTCTCCTTCTTCATTCTTTTCTTCTTCATCATTTTCATTTTCTTCTTCTTGTTGGTTTTGTTCTTGCTCTTCTTCTCCATCTTTTTCTTCTTCTCCTTCTTCTTTATCTTCCTCGTCTTCTTCTTCTTCTTCTTATTCTTCTTCTTCTTTTTCTTCTTCTTCCTCTTCATCGTCTTCTTCTTCGTCTACATTTTCTCCTTCTTCTTCTTCATCTTCTTCTTCTTATTCTTCTTCTTCATCTTCTTCGTTTTTTTGTCTACCACTTCTTCTTCTTTGTCTTCCACTTCTTCTTCTTCTTCTTCTTCTACTTCTTATTCTTTTACTTCTTCTTCTTCTTCTTCTTCACCTTCTTCTTCGTCTTTTTTTCTTCTTCTTCTTATTCTTCTTCTTCTTCTTCTTCTTCTTCTTCTTCTTCCTCTTTTCTTCCTCTTCTTCTCTATCTTCCTCCCTTTCTTCTTCTGCTTCTTCGACTTCTTCTTCTTCTTCCTCATCATCTTCTTCTTCTTCTTCTTCATATTCTTATTCTTCTTCATTTTTTTTCTTCTTCTTCTTCTTCTTCTTCTTCTTCTTCTTGTTCTTCGTCTACTTCTTCTTCTTTTTGTTCATCTTCTTCATGTTGTACTTCTTCTCCCCCAGCTTCTTCTCCTCCTCCTCCTCCTTCTTCCTCTTCTTCTTCTTCTTCCACTTCATTTTCTTCCTTCTCTCCTTTTTTCTTTTCATTGTCTTCCTATTCTTTGTTTCTTCTTGTTCTTATTCATTGTCATCTACATCTTTATCTTCGTCTTCTTCTTCTTCATCTTGTTCATCATCTTCGTCTTCTTCATCTCTCCTTCTTCTTCTTCATCTTCATCTTCTTCTTATTCTTATTTTCCTACTTCTTCTTCTTCTTATTCTTTTTCTTCTTCTTCTTCTTCTTCTTCTTCTCCTTCTATTTCTTATTCTTCTTTTTCATCTTCTTTTTCTTCTTCATCTTCTTCTTTTTCCTGTGCTTCTTTTTCTTCTTATTCTTTCTTCTTCATCATCATCATCATCTTCTCCTTCTTCTTCTTCTTCTTATTCTTCTTCATCTTCATCTTCTTCTTTGTCTTCTTCTTCTTCTTCTTCTTCAACATCTTTTTCATCTTCCTCTTCTTCGTCTTCTTCTCCTTCTTCTTCTTCTTCGTCTTCTTGTTCTTCTACTACTACTACTACAACTACCACTATTTCTTCTTCTTCTTCTTCTTCTTCTTCTTCTGCTTCTTCTTCTTTTTCTTCTTCTTCTTTTACTTCTTTTTCTTCTTTTGAACTCTCCTTCTTCTTCTTCTTCTTCATCTTGTGCTTCTTCTTCTTCTTCTTCCCCTTCTTCTTCTTCTTCTTCTTCTTCTTCTTCTTCTTCTACTACTACTACTACTACTTCTACTTCTACTTCTTATTGTTCTTCTTCTTTTTCTTCGTCTTCTTCATCTTCTTCGTCTTCTTCTTCATTATCTTCTTCTTCTTCTTCTTCTTGTGTCTCTTCTTCCTTCTCCTCTTCTTTTTCCTTTTCTTTGTCTTCCTATTCTTCATCCCTTCTTGTTCTTGTTCGTCGTCTTCTTCTTCTTCTTCTTCTTCTTAGCTTCAACTTCTTCTTCTTCTTCTTTCTCCTCTTCTTCTTCTGCTTCCCCATTGTCTTCCTCTTCTTCATGTCTTCTTGTTCTTCTTCATCTTCATCATCATCATCTTCTTCTTCTTCTTCTTCTTCTTCATCTTCTTCTTTTTCTTTTTCTCCTTCTTCTTCCTCTTCTTCACCTACTCCTTCTTCGTCTCCTTCTTCCCTTCTTCTTCATCGTCATCTTCTTCTTCTTCTTTCTTCTTCTACTGCTTCAACTTCTTGTTCATTCGCTTCTTCATCTTCTTCTTCTTACCCTTCTTCTTCGACTTCAACACCTTCTTCTTCTTCTTCATCTTCTTCTTCTTCTTCTCCGTCTTCTTCTTCTTCTCTTTCTACATGATCTTTTTCTTCTTCTTCTTCTTTTTCTTGTTCTTCTTTTTCCTCTACTTCTTTTTCTTCTGATTCTTTCTTCTTCATAATCATCATCTTCTTCTTCTTCTTCTTCTTATTCTTCTTATTCTTCTACTTCATCTTCATCTTCTTCTTTGTCTTCTTCTTCTTCTTCTTCTTCTTCTTCTTCAACATCTTTTTCATCTTCCTCTTCTTCGTTTTCTTCTCCTCCTTCTTCTACTTCTTCGTCTTCTTGTTCTTCTATTACTACTACAACAACTACCACTACTATTACTTCTTCTTCTTCTTCTTCTTCTTCTTCTTCTTCTACTTCTTCTTCTTCATCTTCTTCTTCTTCTTTTACTTCTTTTTCTTCTATTGTACTCTCCTTCTTCTTCTTCTTCATCTTGTGCTTGTTCTTCTTCTTCTTCCCCTTCTTCTTCTTCTTCTTCTTCTTCTTCTTCTTCTTCTACTTCTACTTCTACTTCTACTTCTTCTAGATCTTCTTCTTTTTCTTCGCCTTCTTCATCTTCTTCGTCTTCTTCTTCATTATCTTCTTCTTCTTCTTCTTCTTCTTATGTCTCTTCTTCCTTCTCCTCTACTTTTTCCTTTTCTTTTTCTTCCCATTCTTCATCGCTTCTTGTTCTTCTCCGTTTTCTTCTTCTTTTTCTTCTTCATTGCCTTCTTCTTCTTATTATTCTTATTCTTTTTCTTGCTTTCATTCTTATTTTCCTTCTTCTTCATCTTTTTTGTCTTCTTTTTCTTCTTCTAGTTGTTGTTCTTGTTCTTGTTCTTCTTCTTCTTGTTCTTCTTCTTCTTCTTCTACTTCTACTTCTTCTTCTCCTTCTTCTTCTCCTTTTTATTCTTCTTTTTCATGATCTTCTTCTTATTCTTCTTAATCTTCTTCATCATTTTCTTCTTCTTCTTCTTCTTCGTCCTTTTCTTCTTCTTCTTCTTTGTCATTTCTTTTTCTTCTTTCGCCTTATTATTATTATTATTATTATTATTGTTCTACTTCTTTTTTTCTTCTTCTTCCTCTTCTTCTACTTGTTCTTCTTATTCTTCTTCTTGTTCTTCTTTTTCTTCTTCTTTTTCTTTCTCCTCCACTTTCTCTTCTTCTCCTTCTTCTTCTTTTTCCTCTGCTTCTTCTTTGCCTTCTTCTATTTCTTCTTCTTCCTCTTCTTTTTTCTTGTTCTTCTTCTTCTTCCACTTCTTCTATTTCTTCTTCGTCTTCTTCTCATTCTTCTTCAACAACTTCTTTTTCTTCATTCGTCTTCTACTTCTTTTTCTTCTTCTTCGTTGCCATCTTCTTCTTCGTCTTCTTTTTCTTCTTCTTCCTCTTCTTCTTCTTCTTGTTCTACATCTACTTCTTCTTCTTCTTATCCTTTCTCCATCTTCTTTTTCTTAATCTCCATCTTCCTCTAATTTTTCTTCTTCTTCTTCTTCCTCTTCATTTTCTTCTTCTACTTCTTTTCATCTTCCTCTCCTTCTCCTTCTCATTTTTCTTCTTCCTTTTCATCTTCGTCTTCTTCTTCTTCATCTTCTTCTTCTTCTTCTTCTTCAACTCCTTCTTTTTCATCTTCTTCTTCTATTACTTCTTGTTTTTTCTATTCTTCTTGTTTATTGTCATCTTCATCATAATCATCATCATCATCATCAATTTCTTCTTCTTCTTCTTTTTCATATTCTTCTTCTTCTTGTTCTTCTTTTGGCACTTCTTCTTCTTCCTCTTCTTCTTCTTTTTCATCTTTTTCTACTTCTTTTCTTCTTCTCTATCTTCATCTTCTTCTTTTTCTTCTTCTTCTTCAACATCATCATCTTCTTCTTCTTCTTATTCTTCTCCTTCTCCATCATCACCTTCTTGTCCTTCTTCTCCATCTTCTACTTCTTCTTCTTCTTCTTCATCTTCTTCTTCTCTTGCTTCTTTTTCTTCTTCCTCTTCTTCTCCTTCTTCTTCATCTTCTTCTTCTCTTGCTTCTTATTCTTCTTCCACTTCTTCTTCTTCTTCTTCTTCTTCTACTTCTTGTTTTTGTTCTTTTTTCTTCATCATCATCTTTTTCTTCTTCTTCTTTTTCTACACCTCCTTCCAATTTTTCTTCTTCTTCTTCTTCTTCTTCTTCGTGCTCTTCTTCTTCTTCTTCTTCTTCTTCTACTTCTTGTTCTTCATAATCTTCTTCTTCTTCTTCTTCTTCTTCTTCTTCTTCTTTCTCTTCTTTTTCTTTATAATCATTTTCTTCTTCTTCTTGTTCTTCTTCCTCTTCTTCTTCTTCCTCTTTTTTGTCTTCTACTTCTTGTACTTCTTCTTGTAATTCTTCATCATTTTCTTCTTCTTCATCTTCTTCTTTCCCTTCTTTTTCTTCTTCATCTTCTTCTTCTTCGTTCTCATCTTCTTCCTCTTCTTCTTCGTCATCCACATCTTTGTCTTCTTCTTTTTCTTCTTGCTCATCGTCTTCTTGATCTTGTTGTTCATCTTCTTCGTCTTCTTCTCCGTTTGCTATTTCTTCTACCTTTCTTTCTTTTCCTTCTTATTCTTATTCTACTACTTCTGCTTCGTCTTCCTCTAACCCTTCTTCATCTTCTTTTTCACATTTTTGTTCTCATTTTTCTTCTACTTCTTCTTCTTCTTCTTCTTCCTCTCCTTCTTCTCCTCCTTCTTCTTCTTGTTCCTTTTCATCTTCTTCTTTTTTTCCTTCTTCTTCTTGTATTCTTCTTTTTCTTCGTCTTCTTTTTCTTCGTCTTCTTTTTCTTACTCTTCTTCTTCTTCGTCTTCTCCTTCTTCTTCCTATTTTACTTCTTTTTATTCTTATTCCACTTCTTCTTCTTCTTCTTCTTCTTTTTCATCATCTTCTAAGTCTTCTTTAATGTATTCTTCATTTTCTTCTTCTTTTTTGACTTCTTCTTTTTCATCGTCTTCGTCTTCTTCTTCTTCTTCTTCTTCTTCCCTGTATTCTTCTTCTTATTCTTCTTCTTCTTCTTCTTCATCTTCTTTTTCATTTTCTTCTTTTTCTTCTTTTTCTTCATCTTCTCTTTCATCTTTAACTTCTTTGTCTTCTGCTTCTTCTTCTTTGACTTCTTTTTCTTGTACTTCTTCTTCTTCTTCTTCCTCAACTACATGTTCTTCATCTTCCTTTTCCCCTTCTTCGTTTTCAACTTCATAATCATCATCTTCTTCTTCTCCTCCTCCTCCTCCTTCTCCTCCTCCTTCTTCTTCTCCTCCTCCTCCTTCTTCTTCTTCTCCTTCTTCTTCTTCTTCTTCTTCTTCTCCTTCTTCTTCTTCTTCTTCTTCTTCTTCTTCTTCTTCTTCTTCTTTTCTTCTTCTTCTTCTTCTTCTTCTTCTTCTTCTTCTTCTTCTTCTTCTTCTTCTTCTTCTTCTACTTCTTCTTCTTCTTCTTCTTCTTCTACTTCTTCTACTTCTTCTTCTCCTTCTCCTTCTCCTTCTCCTTCTTGATCTCCTTCTTCTTGTTCTTCTTCTTCTTATTCTTTTTCTTCATCTCCTCCTCCTCCTTCTTCTTCTTCTTCTTCGCCTTTCACATCTTCTTCTTATCCTTCTCCTCCTTTTTCTTCTGCTTTTTCTTCTTCTTCTTCGTCTTCTACTTCTTCGTCCTCAACTTCTTATTTTTCTTCTGCATATTCTTCTTCTTTGTCCTCTTCATTTTTTTCCTTGTTCTTCATCACCCTCTTCGCCTTCTTCTTGTTCTTCCTATTCTTTAACTTCTTCTTCTTCGTGTTCTTCTTCCTCTTCTTCTTTTTTCTCTTCTTCTTCTTCTTCTTTTCCTCTTCTTCTTCTTCTTCTTCTTCACCCTACTCTTTTTACTATTCTTTGTCATCTTCTTCTATTACTTCTTCTTCTTCTTCTTCTTCATCTTCTTCTTCTTCATCGTCTACTTCTTCGTCGTCTTCTTCTTCTTCTTCTTATTCCTCTGCTTCCTCTCCTTCTTCTTCTTCTTCTTTATCTTCTTCTTCTTATTATTTTTTTCTTCCTCTTATTCTTGTTCTTCTTCTTCTTCTTCTACTACTACTTCTTCTTCTTCATCTTCTCCTCCTCCTTCTTCTTCTTTTACTTTTCCCCTTCTTCTTCTTCTTCTTCTACTTCTACTTCTTTATCTTCGTCTTTTTTGCTATTCCATCTTCTTCTTCGTCTTCTTCATCTTTTCCTTCTTCTTCTTCTTCATCATCTTCTTCCTCTTTTTCTTCTTCTTATTTTCTTCTCCTTCTTCTTCTTCTTCTTCTGCTTCTTCTTCTTCTTCTTCATCTTCAGCTTCTCCTTCTTATCCATCTTCTTCTTCTTCTTCCTCTTCATCGTCTTCTTCTTCTTCAACTTCTTCGTCTTATTCTTCTTGTTCTTGTTTTTCTCCTTCTTCTTCTTCTTTTTCTTCTCCTACGTCTTCTACTTCTTCTTCTTCTTCTTCTTCTTCACCTTTCACTTCTGCTTCGTCTTCTTCTCCCTCTTCTTCTTCTTCGTCTTTTCTTCTTTTTCTTCTTCTTGTTCTTCTTCTCCTTCTTCTTCTTCCTCTCCTTCTTCGCCTTCTTCTTCTTCTTTGTTTTCAACTTCATTTCTTTTCCATCTTCCTTTTCTTCTTCTACTTCTTCTTCTTCATCTTCTTCTTTGTCTTTTTCTTCATCTTCTTCGTCTTCTTCGTCCACTTTTTCTTTTTCTTCCTCTACGCGTTTTTGTTCTTCCTCTTCTTCTTCTTCATCTTCTTCTGCTTCCTCTTCTTCTTCTTCTTCTTCTTCTTCTTTGCCTTCTACTTCTTCTACTTCTTCTTCTTCCTCTTCTTCTTTGTCTTCTTCTTCTAGTTCCTTTTTTTCTTCTTCTTCTTCATCTTCATCTGAATCTTCTTTTTTTTCTTCTTCTACTTCTTCGTCTTCTTCATCTTCTTCTTCTTCTCATTCTTAATCTTCTTCTTCTTCTTGTTCTTCTTCTCTTCTTCTTGTTCTCCTTCTAGTTGTACTTCTTCTTCTTCTTCTTCTTCTTCTTCTTCCTCTTCCTCTTCCACTACTCCTTAATCTTCCCCTTCATCTCCTACTTCTTCTTCGTCATCTTCTTCTTCTGGTTCTTCTTTTTCTTCTTCTTCTACTCCTTCTACTTCTTCTTCTTCTTCTTCTTCTTCTTCTTCTTCTTCTGCTTTTGCTTTTTAACTTCCTCTTCTTCTTCTTCTCCTTCTTTTTCTTCTTCTTCTTCTTTTTCTTTTTCAAATTCTTCATCATCTTCTTCTTCCTCTTGTACTTCTTCTCCTCCTTCTTCTTCTTCTTCTTCTTCTTCTTCTTCGTATTCTTCTTCTTCGTCGTGGTGTTCTTCTTCTTCTTCTTTGACTTCTTCTTCTACTTTTTTTTCTTCTTCTTCTTCATCTTCTTCATCTTTAACTTCCTCTTCTTCTTCTTCTTCTTCTTATTTGTCATCTTCTACTACTTCTACATCTTCTTTTTCTTCTTCCTTTTCCTCTTCGTCATCTACTTCTTCTTCTTCATCTACTTCTTTTTCTCGTCCTTCTTCTTCTTCTTCATCTTCTTCTTCTTCTTCTTCTTCTTTTCTTCTTTTTCTTTGCCTTCCTCTAGATTGCCTTCCTGTTCTTCTTCTTCCTCATCTTCTTCTCCTACTTCTTCTTCTTCTTGTTCTACTTCTTCTTCTCCTCCTCCTTCTTCTTCTTCTTCTTCTTCGTCTTCTTCTTCTTCTTCTTCCACTTATTCGTTTTCTACTTTGTCTTCTTCTTCTTCTTCTTCTTCTCCTTCGACTTCTTCTTCTTCTACTTCTTCCTCTTCTTCTTCTTCTTCTTCCATTTCCACTTTGTCATCATCTTCTTCTTTTCCATCTCTTTTCCTTATTCCTTCTTGTTCTTCTATTTTCATCATCTTCTACTTCATCTTCGTCTTCTGCTTCGTCTTCTTAGTCTTCTTCTTCATCTTCTTCTCCTTTTCTTCTGCTTTGTTTTCTTACTTTTCTTCTACTTCTTCTTCCTCTTCATCTTCTTCTTGATCTTTTTCTTCTTCTTCTTTAGCTTGATCCACCTCTTCTTTGTCTTCTTCTCTTTGATCCTCCTCATCTTGTTCCCCCTCTTCTTCTTCTTGTTCTACTTTTCCTTCTTCTTGATCTTTTTCTTCATCTTCCTCTTCTTCTTCTTCTTCTTCTTCTTCTTCTTCTCCTTGTTCTTCTCCTTCTTCTTTTCCTTCTTCTTCCTCTTTTTCTTCTTCAACTTCTTGTTGTTCTTCTTCTTCTACTTCTTCTCCATCTTCCTCTTGTTCTTCTTCCTTTTCTTCTTTTCCTTCTTCTTGTTCTGCTTCCTCTTCTTCTTCTTCCTCTTCTTCTTCTTCTTCTTTACAATCTTCTTCTACTTCATCTTCTTCTTCCTCTTCTTCTTCTTCGTCTTTTTTCTTCTTCTTCTTCTTCTTCTAGGTATTGTTCTCATTCATCTTCTTTTTCATCTAATTTTTCTTTTTCTTCTTCTTCATTGTCTTCCTCTTCCACTTCTTTGACTTCTTCTTTGTCTTTTTTTCCTCATCTTCCTCTTCTTCTTCTTCATCTTCTTCTTCTTTTTCTTCTTCTTCTTCATCTACATTTTCTTCTTCTCTTCTTCTTCTTCTACAACCACTACTTCTTTTTCTTCTTCTTCTTCTATTTCTTCTTCTTCTTCTTTTACTTCTGCTCCTTCATCTTCTTCTTTTTCTTCTTCTTCCTCCTTTGCTTCATCAACTTCTCCTTCTGGTTCTTCTTTTCTTCTTCTTCCTCTTTTTCTACATCTTCTTCCTCTTCTTCTTCTTCTTCTTCGTCTTCTTCTTCTTCCTCTTTGCCTTCTTCTTCATCTTCTTCTTCTTATTCTTCTACTACTTATTCTTCTTCTTCTTCATCTTCATCTTCCTCACCTTCCTCTTCTTTGTCTTCCTCATCTTCTTCTCTCTTCTTCTTCTTCATTTTCTTCTTCATCTTCTTCTTGATCTTCTTCTTCATCTTCTTTTTCTTCTTCTTCTTCTTCTTCTTCTTCTTCTTCTTCTTTTCCTTCTCCTTCTTCTTCTCCTTCTTCTTCCTCTTCTTCTTCTTGTACTTCTTCTTCTTCCTCCTCTTCTTCTTCTTCTTCTTCATCTTCTCCTCCTTCTCCCTCTTCCTCTTCTTCTTCTTCTACTACTACTTTTTCCTTCTTCTTCTCCTTCTTCTTCTTCTTCTTCTTCTACTAATACTCTTCTTCTTCTTCTTCTATTAATACTCTTCTTCTTCTTCTCCTCCTTCACCTTCTTCTACTTCTTCCTCTTCTTCTTTTCTTCTTCTTCTTCTTCTTCTTCTTCTTCAACATCATCTTCTTCTTCTTATTTTACTTATTCTTCTTCTTATTTTACTTATTCTTCTTCTTCTTCTTCATCTTCTTCTTCTTCTTCTCAATCTTCTTCTTCTTGTTATTCTTCTCCGTATTCCTCCTTTTCTTATACTTCTTCTTCGTCTTCTTCATCTTCTTCTTCTTCTTGTTGTTCTTCTTGTTCTTCTTCTTCTTCTCTTTCTTCTTCCTCATCATCATCATCAACATCATCATCACCATCATCTTCTACTACTACTTCTTCTTCTTCTTCTACTACTACTACTAATTCTTCTTCTTCTTCTTCTTCTTCTTCTTTTCCTTCTTCTCTTTCTTCTTCTTCTTCTTCTTCTTCTGCTTCTTCTTCTTCTTCTTCGTTTTCTTCTTCTTCATCATCTTATTTTTCTTCTTCATCAGCTTCTTCCACTTCTTTTTCTTCTTGCTCTTCTTCTTCCTCCTCTCCTTTGTCTTCCCCTTCTTCTTTTTCTTCTTTATTTTTTTTTATTCTTCTTCTTCTTCTTCTTCTTCTCCTCTTTCCTCTTCTCCTTCTTCTTCTTCTCCTTATTCTTCTTCTACTTCTTCTTCTTCCTCTTCTTCTTCTTCTCCTTCTTCTTCAATTAATCGTCCTTCTTAGGCTTCTTCTTCTTCTTCTTCTTCTTCTTCCACTTTTTCTTTTTCTTCTTCACCTTATTCTTCTTCTTCTTCTTCTTCTACTTCTTCGTTGTCTTCTCCTTCTTCTTCATCTTCATCATCTTCTTCTTCTTCTTCTTTGTCTTCTTCTTCTTCTTCTTCCTGATCTTCTTCTTCCTGATCTTCTTCTACGTCTTCTTCTTCTCCATCTTCTTCTTCCCTTTCTTCTTCGTCTTTTCTTCCTCTTCTTCTTCTTCTACTACTTCTTCTTTTTGGTCTTTTTCATCATCATCTTCTTCTTCTTCATTTTCTTCTTCTTCTTCTTCTTCTTCTTCTTCTTCTCTTTCTTCATCTTCTATGACTTCTTCTTCTTCTTCAATGCCTTCTTATTCTTCTTCATATATTTATTCTACGTCTCTTTCTACTTCTTCTTCTTCTTCTTTATCATCTTATCCTTCTTCTTCTTCTTCTTCTTCTTCTTCTTCTTTTCTTCTTCTTTTCTTCTTCTTCTTCTTCTTCTTCTTCTTCTTCTTTTCTTCTTCTTTTTCTTCTTCTTCTTTGCCATCTTCTTCTTCTACTTCCTTTTCTTCTTCTTTTTTTTCTTCTTCTTCTTCTTCTTCTTCTTCATCTTCTTCTTCTTCTTCTCCTCGTCATCCTCCTTTTTGGCCTTCTTCTACTCCTTGTTCTTCTCCTCCTCCTTCTTCTTCATCTTCTTCTCGTTCTTCTTCTTCTTTTTTTTCTTCTCCAATTTCTGCTGCATCATCTTCTCCTTCTTAATCATCTTCTTCTTCTTCTTCTTCTTCCGCTTCTTCTTCTTCTTCTTCTCCTTCTCCTTCTTCTTCTTCTTCTTCTTCTTCTTCTACTACTACTACTACTTCTTCTTCTTCTTCTTTTCCTTCCCCTTCTTCTCCTTCTTCTTCTTCTTCATCATCAACTGCTTCTTCTTCGTCTTCTTCTTCTTCTTACAATTTTTTGTTTCTTCTTCTTCTTCCACTTCGTCATCGTCTTCTTTTTCCTTTTCTTCTTCTTCTTCTTCTTCTTCTTCTTGTTCCTTTTCTTCTTCATCTATTTCTTCTT
>JAIUJO010001678.1:2500-15000 GCA_023846275.1 Vanilla planifolia
AGAAGTAGAAGAAGGAAAAGTAGAAGAAGAAGAAGAAGAAGAAGAAAAAGAAGAAGGCAAAGAAGAAGAAGAAGAAAAAGAAGATGACGAAAACAAAGAAGAAGAAGAAAAGGAAGAAGAAGATAAAGAAGAAGAAGAAGAGAAGAAGAATGAGAAGGAGAATTGAAGGAAGAGAGGAAGGAAAAGAAGATGTAGAAGAAGAAGAAGAGGAAGAAGAAGAAATAAAAGAAGAAGAAGGAGAGGAAGAAGAAGGAGAAAAAAGATGTAGAACAAAAAGAGGGTGGAGGAGGAGAAGAAGAAGAAGAAAAGAAGAAAAAGAAGATGAAGATTAAGAAGAAGAAGAAGAAGAAGAAAATGAAGAAAAAGAAAAAGAAGAAGACAAAAACAATGAAGAAGAAGAAAAAGAAAAGGAAGAAGAAGAAGAAGTCGAAGAAGAAGAAGATGAAGAAGAAGAAGAAGATGAGAATGACAAGGAAAATGAGAAGAAGAAGTAGAGGAAAAAGAAGATGTAGCAGAAGTATTAGTAGAAGAAGATGAAGAAGAAGGAGAAGGGGAAGAAAAAGAAGGAAAAAAGATGAATGAAAAGAAGGAGAAAAAGAAGAAGAAGAAGAGGAATAAGAAGAGGAAGAAGAAGAAGAAGAAGAAAAAGATGAAGAAGTATAACAAGAAAAAAAGAAAAAGAAGAAGAAGAAGAAGACAGAGAAGAAGAAGAAGAAGAAGAAGAAGAAGAAGACGAAGAAGAAGAAGAAGAAGAAGATGAAGAAGAAAAATAAGCAAAAGAAGAAGAAGAAGAAGAAGAAGAAGAAGAAAAAGAAGATGAAGAAGAAGAGAAAAAAGAAGTAGCAGAAGAAGGAGAAGAAGGAGAGTAAGGAGAAGAAGAAGAAGGAGAAGGAGAAGAAGAAGAAGAAGAAGACGAAGAAGAAGAAAGAAGAAGCAAAAGAAGGAGAAGAAAAAGAAGAAGATGATGAAGTAGAAGAAGAAGAAGAAGAAGAAGAAGGAGGACAAGTAGTGGAAGAAGAAGAAGAAAAACAAGAAGAAGAAGAAGATCGAGAAGAAGAAGACGGATAAGAAGAAGAAGAAGCAAAAGAAGGAGAAGAAGAAGGAGAACAAGAAGAACAAGGAGTAGAAGATGAAGGAGGAGGCAGAGAAGGAGAAGAAAAAGAAGAAGAAGCTAAAGAGGAAAAAGATGATGAAGACGAAGAAGATGAAGAAGAAGAAGAAGAAGAAGTAAAAGGAAAAGAAGAAGAAGAAGAAGAAAAAGACAAAGAAGTGGAAGAAGAGAATGAGGAAGAGGAAGAAGAAGACGAAGAAGAAGAGGAAGTAGAAGAAGAAGAAGAAGAAGAAGAAGAAGAAGAAAAAAAAAGAAGATGGAGAAGGACAAGGGGAAGAAGAAGAAGAAGAAGGCAAAGAAGAAGAAGAAGAAGAAGAAGTTGAAGTAGAAGAAGATGAAGAAGAAGAACATGAAGAAGAAGCAGAATAAGAAGAAGAAGAAGAACAATAAGAACAAGAAGAAGTAGAAGAACTATAACAAAATGAAAGAAGAGAAAGAAGAAAAAGATGAAAAAGAAGAGGACAAAGAAGAAGAAGAAGAAGAAGAATAAGAAGAAGAAGAAGATGAAGAAGAAGAGGGACAAGAAAAAGATTAAGAAGATGAAGAAGAAGAAGTGAAAGAAGAAGAAGAAGAAGAAGAAGAAGAAAAAGTAGAAGAAAAAGTAACAGAAGAAGGAGAAGAAGGAGAAGAGAAATAAGAGGAAGAAGAAGAAGAAGTAGAAGGCAAACATGAAGAAGAGGAATACGAACAAGAAGAAGAAGATAAAGAAGAGGGGTAAGAAGAAGAAGAAGAAGAATAAGAAGACAAAGAAGAAGAAGAAGAAGAAGAAGAAGAAGAAGAAGAAAAGGAAGGAAAAGAAGTAGAAGACGAAGAAGAAGAAGAAGAAGAAGAAGAAGAAGAAGAAGAACAAGAGGAAAAGAAGTAGAAGAAGAAGGAGAAGAAGAATAAGAAGTAAAGGAAGAAGAAGAAGTAGAGGAAGAAGAAGAATATAATAATAAGAAGAAGTAGATGACAAAGAAGAAGAAGAAGAAAAAGAAGAACCAGACGAAGAATAAGAAGTAGAAGGGAAAGTAAAAGATGAAGAGGACGAAGAAGAAGAAGAACAAGAAGAAGAAAAAGTAGTAGTTGTAGTAGTATTAGTAGAAGAATAAGAAGAAGAAGAACAAGTTGAAGAAAAAGAAGGAGAAGAAGAAGAAGATGGAGAAGAAGGAGAAGAAGGAGAAGATGGAGGAGAAGAAGAAGGTAAAGAAGAGGAAGAAGAAGAAAAAAAAAGGAGATGATGATTATGATGACGTTGATGAAGAAGAAGAAGTCGAAGAAGAAGAATAAGAAGAAGAAGAAAAAGTAGAAGAAGAAGAAGAAGAAGAAGGAGAAGGAGAAGAAGAAGAAGGGAAAGAAGTAGAAGAAAATGAATAAGAAGAAGAAGAAGAAGAAGAAGGAGAAGAAGGAGATGAAGAACAAGAAGAAGAAGATGAACAAGACATAAAAGCAGTCGAAGAAAAAGATGAAGTAGAGGAAAAAGAAGAAGAGAAAGAAGAAGAAGAAGAAGAAGAAGAAGTAGTAGAAGAAGAAGAAGAAGAACACAAAGAAGTAGTAGAAGAAGAAGAATAAGAAGAAGAAGAAGTAGTAGAAGAATAAGAAGAAGAAGAAGAAGAAGTAAAGTAGAAGAAGAAGAAGAAGAAGGAGAAGAAGAATTAGAAGAAGTAAAAGAAGGGGAAGAAGAAGGTGGAGGAGGAAAAGAAGAAGAAGAAGAAGAAGAAGGAGAAGTAAAAGAATAAAAAGAAGAAGAAGGAGAAGAAGATGATGAAGAAGTTGAAGAAGAAGAGGAGGAGGAAGAAGATGAAGAAGAAGTCAAAGACGATGACGAAGAAGAAGAAGAAGGAAAAGAAGAAGAAGAAGAAGAAGAAGAAGAAGAAGAGGAAGAAGAAGAAGAAGAGGAAGAAGAACAAGAAGAAGAAGTTGACGAAGTAGAAGAAGAAGAAGGACAAGAAAAAAAGGAGAAGGAGACATAAAAGAAGAAAAAGTTGGAGAAGAAGAAGATGACAGAATAGAATTAAAAGAAAAAGAAGAAGAAGATGAAAATGAAGGAGAAGAATAAGTACAAGAAGGAGAGGTAGAAAGGGAAGAAGAAGAAGAAGTAGAGGAAGAATAAGGAAAAGAAGAAGAAGAAGATGAAGAAGGAAGAGGCAAAGAAGAAGAAGAAGAAGAGAAATAGAAGAAGAAGAAGAAGAAGAAGAACTGGAAGATGAATACGAAGAAGAGGAAGTTGAATAAGAGGAAGACGAAGCAGAAGAAGAAGAAGAAGAAGAAGAAGAAGAAGATTTAGTAGAAGACAAAGAAGAAGAAGAAGAAGAAAAATAAGAAACAGAAGAAGAAGTCAAAGAAGAAGAAAAAGAAGAAGAAAAAAATGAAAAAGAAGGCGAAGAAGAAGATGTAAAAGAAGAAGAAGAAGAATAAGAACAAGAAGAAGAAGAACAAGAACAACAAGAAGGGTAAGAAGAGTAAGAAGGAGGAAAAGTTATATGAGAAGAAGAAGAAGAAGAACAAGACGAAGAACAAGAAGAAGAAGATGAAGAAGACATAGAAGAAGTCGTAAAAGAAAAAGAAGAAGAAGAGGAAGAAGAAGAAGAGAAAGAAGAAGAAGAAGAAGAAGAATGTGAAGTAGGAGAAGAGAAGAAGATGAAGTAGAAGAAGAAGAAAATGTAGAAGAAGAAGAAGAAGAAGAGGAAGAAGAAGAAGAAGAAGAAGAAGCAGAATGGAAGGAAGAAAAGGAGAAGAAGAAGAAGCAAAAGAAGAAGAAGAAGAAGGAGGAGGAGGAGGACAAGAAGAAGAATAAGAAGAAGAAGAAGACGATGAAGAAGGAGATGATCGAGAAGAAGACGAAAAGATGGTAGACGAAGAAGAGATAGTGGAAGGCGAAGAAGGGGAAGATGTAAAAGAATAAGAAGAAGAAGATGATGAAGATGAAGAAGAAGAAGAAGAAGAAGAAGAAGAAGAAGGAGGTGAAGAAGAAGAAGAAGAAGAAAAAGAAGAAGTAGAATAAAAGAAGAAGAAAAAGAATAAGAGGAATAAGAATAGGAAGAAGAAGAAGAAGACAAAGAAGATGAAGAAGAAGAAAAGGAAGAACAAGATGAAAAAGAAGAAGAGGATGAAGAAGTAGATGATGAAGAAGAAGACAAAGAAGAAGAAGAAGAGGAAGTAGAAAAAGAAAAAAATGAAGTAGAAGAAGATGAAGAAGAAGGAGATGACGAACAAGAAGAAGAAGAAGAAGAAGAAGAGGAAGAAGAAGATGACGAAAAAGAAGGAGAAGGAAAAGAAGAAGAAGAAGAAGAGGAAGAAGAAGATGACGAAAAAGAAGGAGAAGGAAAAGAAGAAGAAGAAGAAGAGGAAGAAGAAGAACAATAGGTAGAAGAAGAAGAAGGAGAAGAAGAAGAAGAAGTCCAAGAAATGGAAGAGGATGAAGAAGAATAAGAAGAAGACGAAGAAGGAGAAGAAGAAGAAGAAGACGATGAGGACGAAGAAGAAGGGAACAAATTGAAGAAGAACAAGAACAAAAAGTAGAAGAAGAAAGAGAAGAAGAAGAGGAGATGAAGCAAAAGAAGAAGAAGAAGAAGAAGAGTAAGAAGAAGAAATCGATCAAGAAGAAGATGAAGAAGAAGAGTAAGAAGAAGACAAAGAAGAAGAAGAAGAAAAAGGCAAAGAAGAAGAAGAAGAAGAAGAAGAAGGCAAAGAGGAAGAAGAAGAAGACGAAGTAAAAGAAGAAGAAGATGAAAAAGACGAGAAAAAAGGAGAAGAAAGATCGAGAGAAGAAGAAAAGTTGGAGAAGAAGATGATGAAGGAAAAGAAGAAAAAGAAAAATAAGAAGAAGATGAAAATAAAGGAGAAGAATAAGAAGTACAAGAAGAAGTAGTAGAAGTGGAAGAAGAAGAAGAAATAGAAGAAGAAGAAGAAGAAAAAGAAGAAAAAGTTCAAGAAGGAAGTGGCGAAGAAGAAGAAGAAGAAGAAGAAGAAAATGATGATGATGAAGAAGTAGTAGTAAAAGAAGAAAAGAGAAGAAGAAGAAGAAGAAGCAGTGGAAGAGGAATACAAAGAAGAGGAAGATGACTAAGAGGAAGATGAAGGAGAAGACAAAAATGAAATACAAGAAGAAGAGGAAGATTTAGTAGAAGACAAAGAAGAAGAAGCAGAAGAAGAAGAGGAAGATGAAAAAGAAGAACTCAAAGAAGAAGATGATGAAGAAGAAGAAAATGAAGTAGAAGAAGAGGAAGAAGAAGAAGAAGAAGAATAAAAATAATAGAAGAGAAGAAGAAGAGAAAACAACAAGAAGAAGAAGGGTAAGAAAAAGAAAATGAAAAAAGTGGAATGAGAAGAAGAAGAAGAAGAAGAAGAAGAAGAAGAAGTAGGCAAAGAAGAAGAAGAAGAAGAAGAAGAAGAAGATGAAGAAGGCAAAGAAGAAGAAGAAGAAGAGGAAGAAGAAGAAGAAGAAGAAGTGGAAGAAGAAGAAGAAGAAGAAGAAGAGGAAGAAGAAAGAGAAAGAAGACGAAGAAGAAGTCGAAGAAGTTGAGGAAGAAGGAGATGAAGAAGAAAACGAAGAAGAAGAAGGTGAAGGAGAAGACATAGAAGAAGAAAAAGAAGAAGAAGAAGAAGAAAAATAAGAAAAAGAATAATAATAATAATAATGGTAATAATAAGAAGAAAAAGACGAAGAAGATGAAGAAGAAGAAGCAAAGAAGAAGAAGAAGAAGAAGAAGAAGAAGAATTAAAAGAAGAAGAAGGAGGAGAGGAAGAAGGAGTAGGAACAGAAGAAGAAGAAGAAGAAGAAGCAGAACAAGAAGAAAAAGAAAAAGGAAAAGAAGAAGAATAAGAAGAAGAAGATGGAGAAGAGGAAGACGAAGAAGTTGAATAATAATCAAAAGAAGAAGAAGAATATGAAGACGAAGCAGAAGAAGAAAAAGTAGATGAAGAAAACAAAGAAGAAGAGGAGGAAGAAGAAGATGATGATGATGAAGGCAAAGTTGAAGAAGAAAGGAAGAAAAAGAAGCAGAAGAAGAAGAAGAAGAAGAAGAAGAAGAGGGCATTGAAGAAGAAGAAGAAGAAGGAGATGATGATGATGATGATGAAGGAGGAGATAAAGAAGAAGAAGAAGAAGAAGAAAAAGAAGGAGAAGAAGGAGAAAGAGAAAACAAAGAATGAGAAGATGAAGAAGAGGATGGAGAAGAAGAAAAAGAAGAAGAAGAAGAATATGATGAAGACAAGAAAAATAGGAAGAAGAAGAAAAAGAAGAAGAGAGAAGGAGAAAGGGGAAGAAGAAGAAGGAGAAGAAGGAGAAAAGAGGAAGATGAACAAGGAAGAGGCAAAGAAGAAGAAGAAGAAGATGGTGATGAAGAAAAGTAGAAGAAGAGAAGATGAAGAAGAAGGAGATGGAAGAAGTGGAAGAGGAAGACGAAAAAGATGAAGATGAAGAGTAGGAAGCCGAAGGAGAGAAGAAGAAGAAGATGTAGTATAAGACAGAGAAGAAGAAGACGAAGAAGAAGAAGAAGAAGAAGATAAAGAAGAAGAAGAAGGCAAAGAAGAAGACGATGAAGAAGAGGAAAAAGAAGAAGACAAAGAAGAAGAAGAAGAAGAAGGAGAAGAACAAGAAGCAGTGGAAGGTTAAAAAGTTGAAGAAGTAGAAAAAGTGGAATGAGAAGAAAGGCGATGATAAAGAGAAGAAGATGAAGAAGATGAAGAAGATAAAAATGAAGAAGAAGAAGAAGGAAGAAGAAGAAAATGAAGAATAAGAAGAATAAGAAGAAGAAGAAGAAGAAGAAGTCAAAGAAGAAGAAATGAAGAAGATGAAGATGAAGAAGGCAAAGAAGAAGAAGAAAAGAAAGAAGAAGAAGAAGTAGAAGAGGTAGAACAAGATGAAGAATAAGAAGAAGAAGAAGAAGAAGAAGAAGAAGATGAGGAAGAAGAAGAATAATGAAGAAGAAGGAGAGGAAAAAGGAGAAGAAAAGAAGAAGTCAAAGAACTAGAAGAAGAAGACGACGAAGAAGAAAAAGAAGAAGAAGAACGCAAAGAAGAAGACAAAGGAAAAGAAGAAGACAAAGAAGAACAAGAAGATGAAGAATAAGAGGAAGAAGAAGAAGTAGAATTAGAAGAATAATAAGATGAAAAGAAGAAGTAGAAGAAAAAAGAAACGTAGGAAGATAAAGAAAAAGAGAAAGAGGAATGAGAACAAGAAGAAGGACAAGAAGAAAATGATGAAGAAGAAGAAGATGAAGAAGAAGAAAAGAGGAAGAAGAAGAAGAAGAACAACAAGGAGAAAATGAATAAGAAGAAGAACAAGAACAAGGAGAAGTAGAAGAGGACAAAGAAGAAGAAGAAGACAAAGAGGAAAAGAAAGAACAAGAAGAAGAGGAAGAAGAAGAAAAAGAAGAAGAACAAGAAAACGACAAAGTAGAAGAAGAAGTAAAAGAAGAAGAAGAAGAAGAAGAAGAAGCCAAAGAAGAACAACAAGGAGGAGAAGAAGAAGATAATCAAGAAGAAGGAAAAGAAGAAGGAGAAGAAGAAGAAGAAGAAGATGAAGAAGAAGAAGAAGAGGAAGAAGAAGTAAAAGAAAAAGAAGAAGTTGAAGAAGATGAAGAAGAAGAAGAAGATGAAGAAGAAGAAGAAGAATAGGAAAAAGGAGAAGAAAAAGGAGAAGAAGAAGAAGGGAGAATAAAGAAGAAGAAGAAGAAGAAGACGATGAAGAAGAAGATGATGAAGAAGAAGAAGAAGAAGAAGCAAGAAAAAGAGAAGGAAAAGAAGAGAAGAAGAAGAAGAAGGCAAACATGAAGAAGTAAAAGAAGGCTAACATGAAGAAGAAGAAATCGAAGTAGAAGGAGAAGGTGAAGAAGAGGAAGAAGAAGAAGAAGAAGAATAAGAAGGCCAAGATGAAGAAGAAGAAGAAGAAGAAGAAGAAGAAGTAGAGGAAGTAGAGGAAGTAGAGGAAGAAGAAGAAGAAGAAAAGAAAGAAGAAGAAGAAGAAAAGTAAGAAAAAGAAGAAGAAGATGAAGAAGAGGAAGAAGAAGAAGAGAAAAAGAAGAAAAAGGAGTGGAAAGAAGAGGAAGAACACGAAAAAGAAGTAAAGCAAGAAGAAGAATATGAAGAAGATTAAGAAGTAGAAGACGAAGAAGAGAGAAGAAGAAGAAGAAGCAGACGAAGAAGAAGAAGTAGAAGAAGAGAAAGTAAAAGTTGAAGAAGACCAAGAAGAAGAAGAAGAAGAAGAAGAAGAAAAGAAGTAGTAGTAGTAGTAGAAGAAGTTGAAGTAGAAGAAGAAGAGAAGAAAAAGGAGAAGAAGAAGAAGAAGGAGAAAAAGGAGAAGAAGGAGAAGAAGAAGAAAAAGTGATGGACAAGAAGAAGAAGAAGAAGAAGAAGATGATGATGATTATTATGATGACGATGATGAAGAGAAGAGTCGAAGAAGAAGAAGAAGAAAAAGAAGAAGAAGAAGAAAAAGAAGAAGAAAAAGAAGAAGAATGAGAAGAAGTAGAAGAAGAAGAAGAAGAAGAAGAAGAAGAGGAAGAAGAAGAGAAGAGAAGAAGAAAGAAGAAGAAGAAGAAGAAGAAGAAGAAGAAAAAGAAGGAAAAGAAGAAGAAGAGGAGAAGGAGGAGGAGGTGGAGGAGAGGAATAATAATAATAATAATGAAAATAATAGTAATAATAATAAGAAGAAGATGGAGAAGAAGTCAAAAAGATAGAAGACGAAGAAGAGAAAGTGGAAGGCGAAGAAGGAAAGATGTAAAAGAGAAGACGAAGAAGAAGAAGTGGAAGAAGAAGATCAAGAAGAAAGAAGAAGAAGAAGAAGAAGAAGAAGAAGAAGATGAAGAAGAAGAAGAAGAAGTAGAAGACAAAGAAGAAGAAGTAGAAAAAGAAGAAGAAGAATAAGAATTAGAGGAATAAAAAGAAAGAAGAAGAAGACAAAGAAGATGACGATGAGAAAAATTGAAGAAGAAGAAGAAGATGAAGAAGATGATGATGAAGAAGAAGGCAAAGAAGAAGAAGAAGAAGAAGAAGAAGTAAAAGAAGATGAAGAAGAAGGAGAAGACAAACAAGAAGAATAAGAAGAAGAAGAAGAGGAAGAAGAAGAAGAGGAAAAGAAGGAGAAGGAGAAGAAGGTGCAGAAGAAGAAGATGAAGAAGAAGAGGTAAAAGAACAAGAAGTAGAAGATGGAGAAGGAGAAGAAGAAGAAGAAGCCAAAAAGAAGAAGAGGATGAAGAAAAATAAGAAGAAGATGAAGAAGTAGAAGTAGAAGAAGAAGATGATGAGCACGAAGAAGAAGGGGAACAAGATGAAGAAGAAAAAGTAGTAGAGGAAGAGAAAGAAGAAGAAGAAGAAGAAGAGATGAAGCAAAAGAAGAAGAAGAACAAGAAGAAGAGAGGAAGCAAAAGAACAAGAAGATGAAGTAGAAGTATAAGAAGAAGAAGAATAAGAAGAAGAAGAAGTAGAAGAAGAAGTCAAAGAAGAAGAAGCAGAAGAAGAAGAAGTAGAAGAAGTAGAAGAAGAAGAAGAAGAAGAAGAAGATGATGATGATGAAGAAGAATTATAGAGACAAAGAAAAGAAAGAATAAGACTACGAAGAGAAAGAAGAGAAGACGAAGAAGATGAGGAGGAAGAAGAAGAAGGAGAAGAAAAAGAAGAAGTTCAAGAAGAAGAAGATTAAGAAGAAGAAGAGGAAGAACAAGTAGCAAAAGAAGAAGAAGAAGAGGAAAAGAAGAAGAAGAAGAAGGAGAGATAAGAAGAACACAAAGAAGAAGAGAAGAAGAAGAAGAAGAATAAGAAGAAGAAGAAGAATAAGAAGAAGAAGAAGAAGAAGAAGAAGAATTAGAAGAAGTAAAAGAAGGAGAAGGAGGAGGAAAAGAAGTTTTAGAAGAGAAGGAGAAGAAAGAGAAGTAGAAGATAAAAAGACGAAGAAGGAGAAGAAGATGAAGAAGAAGTTGAAGAAGAAGAAGAAAAAGAAGAAGAAGAGGAAGAAGACGAAGAAGAAGAAGAAGTTGAAGAAGATGATCAATAAGAAGAAGAAGAAAAAGAAGATGTAGAAGAAGAAGAAGAAGAAGAAGAGGAAGAAGAGGAAGTAGAAGAAGAAGAAGAGGAGGAAGAGGATGAAGAAGAAGAAGAAGACAAAGTAAAAGATGAAGAAGAAGAACAACAAGGACAAGAAGAAAAAGAAGGAGAAGAAGGAGAAAGAGAAGAAGAAAAGTTGAAGAAGAAGATGATGAAGGAAAAGAAAATGAAGAAGAAGATGAAAAAAAGAGAAGAATAAGAAGTACAAGAAGAAGTAGAAGGGGAAGAAGAAGAAGAAGAGTAGAAGAAGAAGAAGAAAAAGAAGAAGAAGAAGAAAAAGAAGAAGAAGAAGTAGAAGTAGAAGATGAAGAAGAAGAAGAAATAGAAAAGTTATTCAAAGAAGAGCATGATGAATAAGAGGAAGACGAAGGCCAAGAAGAAGAAGAAAAAGAGGAACAAAAGAAGAAGAAGAAGAAGAAGACGAAGGTGAATTTGAAGAAGAAGTTGAAGAAAAACAAGTATAAGAAGACGAAAGGTGAAGAAGAAGAAGTAGATGAAGAAAATGAAGACGAAGGGGAAGAAGAAGAAGAAGAAGGCATAGAAGAAGAAGAAGAAGAAGACGAAGAAGAAGAAGAAGGCTAAGTAGGAGAACAAGAAGAAGAAGAAGAAAAGAAGGAGAAGAAAGAGAAAGAGAAGAAGAAGAAAGAGAAGATGAAGAAGAAGATGGAGAAGAAGAAAGAAGGAGAAGAAGAAGAAGAAGAAGAAGAAGAAGAAGAAGAAAAACAAGGAGAAGAAGAAGAAGGAGAAGGGGAAGAAGAAGAAGTAAACGAAGAAGGAGAAGAAGAAGTGGTGGAAAATGTACAAGGAAGGGGCAAAGAAGATGAAGAAGATGATGAAGAAGAAGAAGAAGTAGAACCAGATGAAGACGAAGAAGACGGAGATGAAGAAGTGGAAGAAGAGGATGAAGAAGAGGAAGAAGAAGATGATGAAGAGATAGATGAAGATGAGGAAGTTGAAGGTGAAGAAGAAGAAGAAGAAGAAGAAGAAGAAGATGTAGTAGAAGACAAAGAAGAAGAAGAAGAAAAGAAGAGAAGAAAAGTAAGAAGAAGACAAACAAGAAGATGACGAAGAAGAAGAGGAAGAAGTGGAAGAGGAAGAAGATGAAGAAGATGAAGAAGAAGAAGAAAATGAAGAAGAAGAAGAAGAAGAGGACAAAAAAGAAGAAGAAGATCAATAAAAAGAAGAAAATGAAGATGAAGAAGATGATGAACAGAAAGAAAAACAGAAGAGGAAGAAGAAGAAAAGAAAGAAGTCAAGAAGAAGAAGAAAAAGACGAAGAAGAAGAAGAAAAAAGAGATAAATAAGAAGAACAAGAAGAAAGAAGAAGAAGAAGAAGAAGAGGAAAAGAAGAAGGAGAAGAAGAAGAAGAAGAAGAAGAAGAAGAAGAAGAAGAAGACAAAGAGGAAAAGAAGAAGAAGAACAAAAGGAAGAAGAAGAAGCACTAGAAGAAGAAGAAGAAGAAGAATATGGATGATGATGATGATGAATATGAGGAGAGGAAGAAGAAGAAGAAGAAGAAGAAGAAGAAGGAGAACAAGAAGAAGAAGAATAAGAACATTATGAAGAAGAAGAAGAAAGGGAAGAAGAAGAAGATGAAGATTGAAGAAGAAGAAGAAGATGAAGACGTAGAAGAAAAAAAGAAGAAGAATAAGAAGACAAAGAAGAAGAAGAAGAAGAAGAAGAAGAAGAAAAAGAAGAAGTAGAAGAAGAAGATCATGAAGAACAAGAAGAAGAAATAGAAGAAGTAGATAGAGAAGAAGAAGAAGGAGAAGAATAAGAAGAAGAAGATGAAGAAGAAGCAGAAGAATAAGTCGAAAAAAAGATGGAGAACAAGAAATAGGAGGAGGAGGAGGAGGAGAGGAGGAGGAGGAGGAGGAGGAGGAGGAGGAGAAGAAGAAGAAGAAGAAGATGAAGGAGGAGGAGGAGTTGAAGACAAAGAAGAGGAAGAAGAAGAAGAAGAAGTAGAATAAGAAGGCAATGAAGAAGTAAAAGAAGAAGAAGTAACAGACGAAAGAAAAGAAGAAGAAGATGAAGAAAAGAAGAAGAAAAAGAAGAGAGAAGACGAAGAAGAAAAAAAGGAAGAGATGAAGAACAAGAAGCAGAATAAGAAAAAAAAGAAGAAGAAAAAGAGAAGATGTAGTAGAAGAAGAATAAGGAGAGAAGAACAAGGAGAAAAAAAAATGTTGAAAAAAGAAGTAGGAGGGGAAGAATAAGAAGAAAATGAAGAAGAAGAAAACGAAGGAGAAGAAGAAGATGAAGACGAGAAGAAGAAGAAGAAAAGGAAGAAGAAGAAGAAGACGAAAAAAAGAAGAAGAAGAGGAAGAAGAAGACGAAGAAGAAGAGCAAGAAGAAGGTGATGAAGGAG
>JAIUJO010001678.1:20000-22500 GCA_023846275.1 Vanilla planifolia
AGAAGAAGAACGAGATGGATGATGAGAAGAAAAAGATGTGGTAGTAGTGGAGGAAGAAGAAGAAGAAGAAGAAGAAGTTGAAGAAAAAGAAGAAGGGGAAGAGGAATGAGGAAAATAAGATGAATGAGAAGAAGGAGAAGAGAAGTAGAAGAAGAAGAAGAAGAAGAAGAAGAAAAGAAGAAGAAGGTGAAGAAGGACAAAAAAGCAGGAGAAGAAGAAGAATAAAAAGTTTAAGAAGAAGAATAAGGAAAAGGAGAAAAAGAAGACAAAGAAGAAGACGAAGATTACAGAGATGAAGTAGAAGAACATGAAGAAGTTGAGGAAGGTGAAATAGAAGAAGAAGAGGAAGAAGAGGAATATGAAGAAGAAAAAGAAGTAAAAGAAGACAAAGTAGAAGAAGAAGAAGAAAAGTAGTAGAAGAAGAAGAAGAAGGAGAAGAAAAAGAAGTAAAAGAAGAAGAAGAAGAAGAAGAAGAAGAAGAAGAAGAAGAAGGAAAAGAAGAAGAAGAGGAAGAACATAAAGTAGAAGGTTTGAAGAAAAGGAAGAAGGAGAAGGAGAAGAAGAGGAGAAGAAGAAGAAGAAGATAAAGTAGAAGAAGAAGAAGAAGAAAAAGTAGTAGTAGAAGAAGAAGGAGAAGAAAAAGAAGTAGAGGAAGAAGATGGAGGAGAAGATGAAGAAGAAGAAGAAGAAGAAGAAGATGAAGGCAAAGTAGAAGAGGAAGAAGAAGAAGAACAAGAACAAGATGAAGATGAAGAAGAAGTAGATGATGATGAAGAAAAGAAAGAAGAGGAAGATAAAGAATAAGGAGAAGAAGAAGAAGTCAAATAAACAAAAATAAGAAGTAGAAGAGGGAGAAGGGGAAGAAGAAGGAGAAGGGGGAGATGAAGAAGAAGAAGGAGATGAAGTAGAAGAAGAAAAAGATGAAGAAAAAGAAAAAATGATGAAGAAAGATAAGATGAAGAAGAAGAAGAAAAAAAGGAGAAAAAGAAGAGTATAGAGAACAAGAAGAAGAAGAAGATGATTATGAAGAAGAACAAGTCATATAATAATACTAATAAGAAGTAGAAGAGCAGGAAGAAGAAGAAGAAGAAGATGTTTAAGAGGAAGAAGACGACTAAGAAGAAGAAGAATAAGACAAAGAAGTAAAAGAAGAAGAAGATGTAACAGAAGGAGAAAAAGAAGAAGAAGAAGAAGAAGGCGAAGAAGAAGAAGAACAAGAAGGAGAAGTAGGAGAAAGAGAAGAAGGAGAAGATACAGAAGAAGAAGAAAAGGAAGAAAAAATAGAAGAAAAGATTGAGAAGAAGAAGAAGGTGAAGAAGGAGAAAAAAGAGGGGGAGGAGAAGAAGAAGAAGAAAAAGTTTAAGAAGAAGAATAACAAAGAGAAGAAAAAGAAGACAAAGAAGAAGAAGAAGACAGAGATGAAGAAGAAGAACAGGAAGAAGTAGAGGAAGGTGAAGAAAAAGAAGAAGAAGAAGAGGAAGAAGAGGAATATGAAGGAGAAAAAGAAGTAGAAAAAGAAGACGGAGTAGAAGAAGAAGAAGAAAAAGTAGTAGAAGAAGAAGAAGAAAGAGAAGAAAAAGAAGTAAAAGAAGAAGAAGATAGAGAAGATGAAGAAGACGAAGAAGAAGGATTGAAGAAGAGTAAGAAGAAGAAGGAGAAGAAGAAGAAGAAGAAGAAGAAGGAGAAGAAGAAAAAGAAGACGAAGTAGTAGAAGAAGAAGAAGAAAAAGTAATAGAAGAAGAAGAAGGCAAAGAAAAAGAAGTAGAAGGAGAAGATGGAGGAGAAGTTGAAGATGATGAAGAAGAAGAAGATGAAGGCAAACTAGAAGAGGAAGAAGAAGAAAAAGAAGTAGAATTTGAAGAAGTAAAAGAAGATGAAGAGTAAGAAAAAGAAGTAGAAGATGGAGAAGAAGAAGAAGAAGAAGAAGAAGAAGAAGAAGAGACAAAGAAGAGGAAGATGAAGAAGAGGAGGAAGAAGAAGTGGAAGAAGAAGAACAAGATGAAGAAGAAGTAGAAGAAGATGATGATGATGATGAAGAAGAAGAAGAAGTAGATGATGATGAAGAAGAAAAAGAAGAGGAAGATAAAGAATAAGGAGAAGAAGAAGAAGTCGAATAAACAAAAATAAGAAGTAGAAGAGGGAGAAGGGGGAGAAGAAGGAGAAGGGGGAGATGAAGAAGAAGAAGAAGAAGAAGAAGAAAAAGTTGAAGAAAAAGAAAAAAAGGATGAAGAAAGATAAGAAGAAGAAGAAGAAGAACAAAAAGAAGAAAAAGAAGAGTATATAGAAGAAGAAGAAGAAGAAGTCAAATAATAATACCAAAAAGAAGAAGTAGAAGAGCTGGAAGAAGAAGAAGAAGAAGACGTTTAAGAGGAAGAAGATGTTTAAGAGGAAGAAGACGACTAAGAAGAAGAAGAATAAGACAAAGAAGAAGAAGAAGAAGAAGAAGAAGAGGAAGAAGAAGAAAAAGTAGAAGAAGAAGAAGAGGAAGAATAATAATAAT
>JAIUJO010001678.1:37500-52500 GCA_023846275.1 Vanilla planifolia
TAGAGATGAAGAAGCAGAACAGGAAGAAGTAGAGGAAGGTGAAGAAGAAGAAGAAGAAGAAGAGGATGAAGAGGAATATAAAGAAGAAAAAGAAGTAGAAGAAGAAGACGAAGTAGAAGAAGAAGAAGAAGAAAAAGTAGTAGAAGAAGAAGAAGAAGGAGAGGAAAAAGAAGTAAAAATAGAAGAACATAGAGAAGATGAAGAAGAAGAAGAAGAAGTAGAAGAATGTTTGAAGAAGAGGAAGAAGAAGAAGGAGAAGAAGAAGAAGAAGAAGAAGGACAAGAAGAAGAAGATGAAGTAGAAGAAGAAGAAGAACGAGTAGAAAAATAAGTAAAAGAAGGAGATGGAGGAGAAGATGAAGATGAAGAAGAAGATGATGATGATGGCAAAGTGAAAAAAGAAGAAGAAGAAGAAGAAGAAGAAGAAAAATGAGTTGAATTTGACGAAGAAGAAGAAGATGAAGAGTAAGAAAAAGAAGAGTTAGAAGATGGAGAAGAACAAGAAGAATAGATGAAGAAGAGGAAGATGAAGAAGAGGAGGAAGAAGAAGTGGAAGAAGAGGAACAAGATGAAGAAGAAGTAGAAGAAGGTGATGATGATAATGATGAAGAAGAAGAAGAACAAGATGAAGATGAAGAAGTAGATGATGATGACGAAAAAAAAGAAGAGGAAGATAAAGAATAAGGAGAAGAAGAAGAAGTCGAATAAACAAAAATAAGTAGAAAAGAGAGAAGGGGAAGAAGAAGGAGAAGGGGGAGATGAAGAAGAAGAAGAAGAAGAAAAAGATTAAGAAAAAGAAAAAAAGGATGAAGAAAGATAAGATGACGAAGAAGAAGAACAAAAAGAAGAAAAAGAAGAGTATAAAGAAGAAGAAGAAGAAGAAGTCAAATAATAATACTAATAAGAAGAAGTAGAAGAGCAAGAAGAAGAAAAAGAAGAAGATGTTTAAGAGGAAGAAGAAGAAGAAGATGAAGAAGAATAAAAGTAGAGGAAGAAGAAGAAGAATAAGAGGACGAAGAAGATGTAGAAGAAAAAGAAGAACAACAAGAAAAGGAAGAAGAAGAAAAAGAAGAAGAAAGAGAAGATGTATAAGAAGTAGGAGAAGGAGAAGAAGAAGAAGAAGAAAAAGCAGAAGAAGAAAAGAAAGAAGAAAAATTAAAGAAGAAGAATATGAACAAGAAGAAGAAGAGGTGGAGGAAAAAGAAGAAGAAGAAGAATAACAAAAAGAAGTAGAAGAAGAGGAAGAAGAAGAAGAAGAAGAAGAAGAAGAAAAAGGTGAAGGCGAAGAAGAAGAAGAAGAAGAAGAATAAGAAGAACACCAAGAAGAAGAAGAAGTAGAAGAAGAAGAAGAAAAAGAAGAAGAAGAAGAAAAGGAAGAAGAAGAACAAGGAGAAGATGATGAAGAAGAAGAAAGAGAAAGACATGGAGAAGAAGAAGAAGGAAAAGAAGAAGAAGAAGAAGAACAAGTAGAAGAAGAAGAAGAAGAAGGACTACAAACAACAAAAGAAGAAGAAGAAGAAGAAGAAGAAAAAGAAGGTGGAGGAGAATAAAATGAAGAAAGAGATGGAGAAGGTGAAAAAGAAGGAGAAGAAGATGATGAAGAAGAAGAAGATGAAGGAGAAGAAGACAAAGAAGAAGAAGAAGTAGAAGAAGTTGTAGAAGAAGAAATCAAAGAAGAAGAAGAAGAAGTAGAAGTAGAAGAAGAAGAAGACAAAGAAGAAGAAGAAGAAGAAGTAGAAAAAGAAGAAGAAGAAGAGGAAGAAGAACAAGAAGAAGAAGAAGGAGAAAAAGAAGAAGACGAAGAGGAAGAAGGAGAAGTATAAGGAGAAGAAGGAGAAGAAGGACTAGAAGAAGAAGAGGAAGAAGATGGAGAAGAAGGAGTAGAAAATATAGAAGAAGAATATGAAGAAGAAGAAGAAGAACGAGGAGGAGGAGGAGGAGTAGAAGAAGAAGAAAGAGAAGGAGCAGAAGAAAAAGAAGTAGAACAAGAAGAAGAAGAAGAAGTAGAACAAGGAGAAGAACAAGACAAAGAAGAAGACATAGATGAAGAACAAGAGCAAGAAGAAGAAGATGAAGAAGAAGAAGAAGAAGATGTAAAAGAAGAAGAAAACAAAGAAGAAGAAGAAGAAGAACAAGATGAAGTAGAAAAAGAAGAAGAAGAAGAAGAATGAGAAGGAGAAGAAGAGGAAGAAGAAGAAGAAGAAGAATAAGACAAAGAAGAAAAGAAGATGAAGAAGAAAAAGAAAAAGATGAAGGAGAAGAAGGATAAGAAGAAGGGGAAGGAGGAAGGTGAAGAAGAAGAAGAAGAAGAAGAATTGTAACATGAAGAATAAAGAAGAGTAGAAGAAGAAGATGATGATGATGATGAAGTAAAAGCCAATGAAGAATAAGAATGATAAAAATAAGAAGAAGAAGAAGAAGAAGGAAAAGAAGAAGGAGAAGAAGAAGAAGAAAAAGAAGGGGTGAAGAAAAAGAACAAGAAGAAAAAGAACAAGAAGAAAAAGAAAGAAGAAGAAGAAAAAGAAAAAGAAGAAGTAGAAGAAGAAGAAGAAAAAGAAGAAGAAGATGAAGTAGAAGAAGAAGAAGAAAAACAAGTAATGGAAGAAGGAGAGAAGAAGAAGAGGAATGAGAAGAAGAAGAAGAAGAAGAAGAAGGTGAAGTATAAGAAAAAGATGAAGAAAAAGAAGAGAAGTAGTAGTAGTTGTAGTAGTAGTAGTAGAAGAAGATGATGAAGAAGAAGATGATGGTGATGAAGTAGAAGAAGAAGAAAAAGAAGAAGAAGATGATGATGATGATGATGAAGATGATTAAGAAGAAGAAGAAGAGGAATAAGAAGAGCAAGGAGAAGAGGGAGAAGAAGAAGAAGAAGAAAAAGAAGAAGTGGGAGAAGAAGAAGAAGATGAAGAAAAAGTAAAAGAAAACGAAAAATGAGAAGAACAAGAATAAGAAGAAGGAGAAGAGGAAGATAAAGTAGTTTAAGAAGAAATAGATGTAGAAGAAGAAGAAGAAGAAGATGATGATGATGATGATGAAGAAGAAGAAGATGAGGATGTTGATGAAGAAAACGAAGTAGAAGAAGGAGAAGAGGAAGAGGATGACGTCGAAGAAGAAGATGGAGAAGAAGAAAAAGAAGAAGATGGAGAAGAAGAAGAAGAAGAAGAGGAAGAAGAAGAACAAGAAGAAGAAGAAGAAAAAGAGAAGAAGAAGAAGTACAAGGAGAAGAAGGAGAAGGGGAAGTAGAAGAAGAAGGAGAAGAAGAAGTCGAAGAAGAAAGAGGCAAAGAAGAAGAAGAAGAAGATGATGAAGAAGAAGAAGTAGTAGAAGAAGATGAAGACGAAGAAAAAGAAGACGAAGAATTGGAAGAGGAAGATGAAGAAGAGGAAGATGAAGAAGAGGAAGATGAAGCAGAAGAAGACGAAGAAGAAGAGAAAGAAGAAGAAGAAGGAGATGTAGTGGAACCCAAAGAAGAAGAAAAAGAACGAGAAGATGACAAAGTAGAAGATGAAGAAGAAGAAGAAGAAGAAGAAGACAAAGAAGAACAAGAAGAAGAAGAAGAAGAATAAGAAGATTAAGAAGAAGAAAAAGAGGAATGAGAAGATGAAGAAGAAGAAGAAGTTGAAGAATAAGAAGAAGAGGAAGAAGCAAATGGAAATGAAGAAGTAAAATGAGAGGAAGCAGAAGAAGACGAAAAAGTAGAAGAAGAAGAATGCAAATAAGAAGAAGAAGAACAAGAAGAAAATGATGAACATGAAGAAGAAGAAGAAGAAGAAGAGAAAGAAAAGAAAGAAGAAAAAGAAGAAGAAGAAGAAGAAGAGGAAGAAGAAGAAGACGACAATAAGAGGAAGAATGTGAAGAAGAAGAAGAAGAAGATGGTGAAGAAGAAGACAAAGAAGTGAAAGAAAAAGACGATGAAGACAAAGAAGAAGAAGTAGAAGAAGAAGAAGAAGAAGAAGAAGAAGAGAATGGAGAGGAAGAATTAGAAGAAAAATAAGATCAAAAAGAAGAAGTAGAAGAAGAAGAAAAACAAGGGTAAGAAGATGAAGAAGAAAAAATGGAATAAAAAGTAGGAAAAGAAGAAGAAGAACATGAAGAAGAGCAAGAAGGAGAAAATGAGGAAGAAGAAGAAGAACAAGGAGAAAATAAAGAAGAAGAAGTAGTAGTAGTAGTAGTAGTAGTAGTAGTAGAAGAAGAAGAAGAGAAGAAGAAGATGAAGAAGAAGAAAGAAAAGAAAGAAGAAAAAGAAGAAGAAGAAGAAGAAGGGGAAGAAGAAGAAGATGATGATGATGAAAAAGAAGAAGAAGGAGAGGAAGAAGAAGGAGAAAAAATATGGAGAACTAGAAGTAGGAGGAAGAGGAAGAGGAGAAGAAGTAGAAGAAGAAGAAGAAGAAGATGATGATGAACAAGAAAAAGAAGAAGAAGACAAGAAGAAGAAAAAGAAGAAAAAGAAGGCAGAGAAGAAGAAGGAGAAGAAGAAATATCAGTTTATTCAAAGTTCTTAGAACTAGATAAATCAGTTTATTCAAAGTTCTTAGAACTTCAAAAACAAGAAATATCCGGAGAAACCTCTAGTGAGAATCTTTATTCATATTATGAACAAAATCAACAATTAATCGACTTTTATAAATCTCAAATTAATCATAAAATTAACATGGAAAGAGGAGAAAGTAGTACACTTTATCTACCAGGACCTCCTGGTTATACACCTCAAACACCTCATGAAACTCC
This sequence comes from Vanilla planifolia, assembly GCA_023846275.1. NCBI lineage: Eukaryota > Viridiplantae > Streptophyta > Magnoliopsida > Asparagales > Orchidaceae > Vanilla > Vanilla planifolia. Next base: position 42,225 of record JAIUJO010001678.1, read on the forward strand.
ACCTCCACCACCAACTCATATACCTTCACCCGGACCAGAAGTCCATATGACTGAATCACAAGGAGATAACATAGAACGAAATCATGCAACCCCTTCTTATGCAAATATGATTAATTATGGTAAACGCTCAGATTGGCGTACCTACCATAAAAATAAAAATAGACATTTAGAAGAAAGAAGAGATTCATCTACATGGGGTTTAACATTAAACATTGATCATATACCATATAAAAAAATAAAGAATTATTGTGTCGAATGGGCACAAAAAATAAAAGGAACCATATTTATGCTTCCTCCCGCTATGACAGTTGCAGAATATATACAATTTGCAACATCTTATTGGGAAGGCAATGCATTATCTTGGTTAACAAATTTTGAAAAAAATAACACAACAGAATGTCAAACTATTTTACAACAACCTACTAAACAATCAGCTATAGAACTATTGGTATCCCTACTAGTAGCTGATTTTGTTGGAACAGAATGGAATGAAAATCAAAATTATGAAGAAAAACTTCACAAAATGAAGTTATGTGATATATGTATGTTAGATGAATTCGTAGCCACATACATCGGATACATTTATCATCTAGAGAAAATGCCACAACAAGAATTTTGGATACAAGGTTTCTTTTCCAAAATTCCTTTTCCTTGGAATAACATAATTTCTGATAAATATAGAGAATTAATCACCTCTCAAGGAATTACTAAACCCCATAACACTGGTATGCTCAGAAGAGCATGTGCAGAAGCTATGGAAAAAACTTGTGAAAATACATCAGCTCAAAAGGAAATGAGTAGAAACTTAAAATCCTCTAGAATGGGCTACAATTGTTGTTCAAAATTTTCGGAAGACTTAAATTATGTATATGGATGTCCTCCAGTTTATGATCGGAGAAGATATTCGAAACCTTCTTTTAAACAAAAAAGAAAACACAAATATAAAATTACTAAAAGAAAATGGACACCTGAATTTAAATCAAATAAAAAATATCGAAAGAAAAAATTTGTTAAAAAATATAGTAAAAAGAAAGGTAAAAAACATTGTAGATGTTTTAAATGCAACAAGGAAGGGCATTATGCCAATGAATGCCCAATAAACATTAAAAAAGTCTTTATCTCAAACCTAGACGACTATTCTATAAATATCGGAACTATAGATGAAATAACAGAAGACAGTTCTGTTTATGAAATTACATCTTGTTCAAATTCAAACTCCACAGAGTCTGAATCCGACTCCATAGAGTCAAACTTTGAACACCCCGAGATCGAAAAACTCAAAATCAATATGATTACTATAAATAAAACATTAACTCAAATAAAGGTTATACCTTTATTACCATCCCTAAAACTTCCAAAAAAAGAAAGAATATCCTCACCAGGATATACCATCTATATGGGTAAAATGCTTAGGTTAAAACGTTATCGAACCACAGAGATAACGTTAGATCTAATCATTTTAATACCTTTTGGCTATTATGGAATAATACATAATATTTCACATCATGCCAAAGAAAACATTTTTATTACTCATGGGATTATAGAACCCATGACTTACGAAGCTCCAAAGATTTTAATGAAAAATACTAGTTTAGAAGATTGGGATTATCTCATCCGACCAAACGATGCAATTGGAACATTAGTCATCCATAAATATGAAGATTTTCCAATCATAACCTCTGAAACAGCAACAGATAATCCTGAAAATTCTGAAAAATATCGAGAATTCAGAATTAATATGAATACAATTACTTCTGAAGAAATAAATACTTCAGAATTACATGACAGTATAGGAGAACAATTTGAAGTAACCGATGAAGATTTAGAAAAATTAAAAGAGGCTATACCTCATGGAGAAAAAAATGAAATTTATAAAGCCCCTTCTTTTAAATCTCGTTTTTTAAATAAACATACTTATATTTTCGAACGAATGCAAGGAAACATAGAATTAAAAGGAGACGATGACTTAACATCAATTAGTCTATTAAATAAAAACAAAATAGATAAATTAAAAAACAAATATCCCAAAATGAAATACCTACACATAGGTATGATACAATTAAAGATTACTGCTCTATTCCGTAGTGGAATAGATACTCCAATAATGATCGTTTGTATGGACGAACGAATCATTAACAATCCTTTAAGTAGCATTATTGGAGGAGCCAAATCCAATCTTGCTAATCGCTTATTTGGAATCAATATTCATCCTGACTTTTGTATAAGTCTAGAAGACCAAAATATTGAAAAAACTTGTACTTTATCTATAAGCCTTAAAGGTATACAACTGTTACCTGGATCAAAAATCCTAGGAATTCAATGGGAACATTGTATGGCTCTAAATGACACATCAACATTTAGATCCATAACCCCAAACAATTTTGTAAAACTCTTCAATGTTGGCATTGGAAAAACTATACAACCCAAAGTTGTAGACCTTAAACATCTAAAATTAGATACTGATATACAACTTTTTGTTAAAACCCTTAAACCTAAGGTTCAAATACCTGTTGAATACTTTATTGCATCTGGTAATACAATTTCAACAGTAATAAAAAATCCTATTAATCGAACAACTTCTTCTCTTAACCTTCCAAGACATTATGAAGAAGGTGAATCATCTGACTCACCTAGATCTAGTATTCATATTCCAATACAAGATCCTTTAGAAGGTCGAACTCTACGCCTTCTTGAAAATAAAAAATTCATTCCACCTCCTTGAATGGATTTAAAGAAAAAAGCACAATTACATATTTATCTTCCAATAACTATCCATCTTCCTAATTTTGAAGATGTTACTATCCATGCATTACTCGATACTGGAGCTGAAGCAAGTTTACTTCAGCAAGTCTTTATCCCTAAACAATTTTGGTTACCTTTAGATACCAAAACTTCTCTTACTGATTTCATGGGACGACAAGTCCCTGTTACCCATAAAGTGGCCAACCTTGCCATTTCCATACCCGATCTTCATAATACTCTTAATACTTATAAATTTAACTTTGCATTACTTCCTTTAACTTTCAATACTGATTGTCTAATAGGATTAGATAATCTTCGCCATTTTTCTCCCTTCAACACCCACTTCTTTACTTTTGACGAACATACCGTTCCTCGTATTCATTTTCCTGCCCATATTGCCCCTTATTACACTCCCACAGCCCAGCGTGGTGAACCTTCACAAAAAACTACGCTTGTTGAAAAAAATTACATTTCTCATCCTATCTACACGTATAATATTCCTACTTCAAACACATTTGAAGAAACCGTTCATAAGTTACTAGAACCGTTATATTCTGCTAATCCACTTAAATGGTTTGATAAATCTCCTCGATATTGTTCTATTGAACTCTTAGAACAATATAAAACTACAAATATACGTGTTAATAGTATAATGGTAACACCCTCAGATAAACAAGAATTTAACAGTCAAATACAAGAACTGTTAACTTTAAAATTAATACAAAAGAGTCATAGTCCTCACTCTTCTCCTGCTTTCATTGTAAGAAATCATGCTGAAATAAAAAGAGGAAAAGCTCGCATGGTTATCAACTATCGCAAGCTAAATTCCTGTACAAAATTCGATGGATATTTTATCCCAACTGCTGAGCACCTAATTAAACAGATCCAAGGTGCAAAATATTATAGCAAATTTGATGCCAAATCGGGTTTTTGGCAGATCAAACTTGCAAATCAAATATCAATAGAACTAACAGCTTTTAGTTGTCCTCAAGGACATTACGAATGGCTAGTTATGCCATTTGGATTAAAAAATGCACCTCAAATATTCCAGAAATGGATTAATTCTATTTTTGGACATCTGCCATATGTAGTAGCATATATCGATGATATTCTTGTCTTTTCTTCCACCGAAGAAGAACATAAAGATCATCTGTTACATATAATTAAGCTAATGCTAAATCATGGCATTATCTTAAGTCCAAAGAAAATAGAATTATTCAAAACAGAAATAGATTTTCTTGGAAAACAAATTACAAATGGCCAAATACAATTACAAGACCATATATATACAAAAGTCAAGGAATTTCCTGAAAACTTTACTAGTTTAAAACAACTACAAAGTTTTTTAGGACTTCTCAATTATGGTCGAAAGTTTATTCCTAATCTCTCAACAAAAATCAAAGCCTTACAAAACAAATTAACCCTTGAACAGGCTAAGTACAAAAAAATAAATGGAGAACAACCAAGAAGATGGAATACAGATAAAATACCTATTTCCTTAAGTTCTGAAGAACAAAAGGAAATTAAACAAATAAAAAATTTCGTTACAAAAAAACAAATTCTTTATTTCCCAAAAGAAGAAGAAAATATCATCTTACAAACAGATGCTTCAGATTTATTTTGGTCAGGCGTCTTAGTAACAAATACCCAAGATATAGTAGCATATGCTTCGGGAAAATTTACAAAAACCCAAAACAAATACTCTACTTACAAACTCGAACAAAGAGAGTGGATTTTTTCCTATATCTTCCTCTGTCTTGGGGAGTGCTATTTATAGACTTAGAATGCTTAGTGTTTAAGCAATTGCGTAGAGAATCTTTATTTTAGGTGGCAGACAACTTTTGGGAGTGGAATTTGCTTTCCAGGTGCTTTGCTGCTTTTGCTTTTGTTGGTGCGCTTTGCTTTTGTTGGAGCACTTTGCTTTTTGCTTTTGTTGGACCCACCATGCTTTTTATTCTGCGAGGTTCAGTGCTTCCATGGTGTCTTCGTCTATAATGTCTTCTGGTTCTGATATGTTTTCATTTTTGAAAAAATATTTTTTCTTCTCTTCAAGTCCTATTTTCCCTAATTTAATGGACTGAAGGAATCTTTTCATTTTTCTTTCTCTCTGGTCTAAGTCTTCTTGCTCTACTGCCAGAGTGTCGATTAAAAATATTGTCTTTCCAGAAGTGACCTTTTTAGCCAAATATTTCGTCCCAAAATCTAGTTTTTGAAAGAAATCTTGAGCAGCTTGCTTTCTGACTAGTTCTTCATTAAATAGGTTCAGTTGAAAGGGTTCTAATCTTGGAGTTTGTGTCTCTGATTCTCTGACTAACATCCATAATTGTATTGCAGAGTATAGATTAATATACTCCCTTTCCTCCCAAATTGTCCAAATCTTAAAGACAAATGTTGTTGAGAACTTTGTCGTATAGGAAGTTAAAATGTTGGAACAGAGGTCAGGAATATAACCTATGTAGTCTTCTGGGTGTTTAGTGTTGATATAGATCTCATGTACAATTCCCTTTCGAAGATGCTGTTTGTATTTTGGTATTTCGTCATAACAAGCAATGATTCTGGGTCTTTCAGAAGTTAAATAAAGTACTTCCTCATTGAGAAATAGATTGACAATGTTTGTTTCTTCCAGTTGTTTGAAAAATTGGAGTAGCTTTTCTTCATCCAGGATATTCGTTTGATATAGTTGTAGCATTTCCTGCACAGCTATCTCTGCCTCGAGTTTTCTTGTATCTTCATTTTTTAAGAATAGTAATTGTACTAATCCAAGGATATCTTTAATTCTGAATTGTATCAAATCAGATGTTTGGATGGTAGAAAAAACTTCTGCAAGAGTTTCTGTGTTAAAGAGTTGTTGTTCTAAGGTTTGTAGTGAGCTGGATTGAGTAACTGTTGATCGGGATAAAAGGACTTCCATTTGTCTTTTGATGTTGTCCTCTTTTGTCTTTTGTTCTAAGATCATCTGCTTGTTGAGCAGATAATCCTTTTCTAGCTGCGTTAGCCAATAATTTGCAGCTCTCCAGTCACTCGTTTGGATAGCCCGGAAACAGCCATTTAATTTATTGAACATTTCTGGATCTGATTGTTGGAGGGGTTTATTATACCAATCTTTGGTTATGGAGGCAGCAAAAGTTTTTCCCTTTTCAACTATTCCACTCTGAGTTTTTTTGTTGATCAAGCTTTTGGCCGGCGAGTTTGCCATTTGTGTTTTTGTGACTGTAGCCTGTTGGGCTTTTGATTCTTCTTTCGCCTGTTGGGCTGATTCCATACGAGCCTGTTGGGCTTTAGATGTTTCGGCTTCTTCATGGGCTTTGGCCTTCTTGTGAGTTACTTCTGTGAACTCACCAGACCTTTTCATTTTTTCTAAGACTGTTTTAAGAAACGCTAGTTCGTCTTCGTTCATGGCCTGCTAAGAAGATCAGCAAGTACATTAGTAAAACCAGGAATGTATTTAACAGTATAATTAAATATTTCTAAATAAAGAGCAAGACGTATGCGTCTTAAATTTTCTTCAGGATTGTGTATCGTCTTTTTTTGTAGAAATTGTGCTACTGATTTGTTGTCCGTTTCTATCGTGAATTCTTTATGAAGAAGATATATTTTTAAGCTTTTAATTGCTAGTTTGATAGCTAATAGTTCTTTGTCATAAGTAGAGTATTTGTTTTGGGTTTTTGTAAATTTTCCCGAAGCATATGCTACTATATCTTGGGTATTTGTTACTAAGACGCCTGACCAAAATAAATCTGAAGCATCTGTTTGTAAGATGATATTTTCTTCTTCTTTTGGGAAATAAAGAATTTGTTTTTTTGTAACGAAATTTTTTATTTGTTTAATTTCCTTTTGTTCTTCAGAACTTAAGGAAATAGGTATTTTATCTGTATTCCATCTTCTTGGTTGTTCTCCATTTATTTTTTTGTACTTAGCCTGTTCAAGGGTTAATTTGTTTTGTAAGGCTTTGATTTTTGTTGAGAGATTAGGAATAAACTTTCGACCATAATTGAGAAGTCCTAAAAAACTTTGTAGTTGTTTTAAACTAGTAAAGTTTTCAGGAAATTCCTTGACTTTTGTATATATATGGTCTTGTAATTGTATTTGGCCATTTGTAATTTGTTTTCCAAGAAAATCTATTTCTGTTTTGAATAATTCTATTTTCTTTGGACTTAAGATAATGCCATGATTTAGCATTAGCTTAATTATATGTAACAGATGATCTTTATGTTCTTCTTCGGTGGAAGAAAAGACAAGAATATCATCGATATATGCTACTACATATGGCAGATGTCCAAAAATAGAATTAATCCATTTCTGGAATATTTGAGGTGCATTTTTTAATCCAAATGGCATAACTAGCCATTCGTAATGTCCTTGAGGACAACTAAAAGCTGTTAGTTCTATTGATATTTGATTTGCAAGTTTGATCTGCCAAAAACCCGATTTGGCATCAAATTTGCTATAATATTTTGCACCTTGGATCTGTTTAATTAGGTGCTCAGCAGTTGGGATAAAATATCCATCGAATTTTGTACAGGAATTTAGCTTGCGATAGTTGATAACCATGCGAGCTTTTCCTCTTTTTATTTCAGCATGATTTCTTACAATGAAAGCAGGAGAAGAGTGAGGACTATGACTCTTTTGTATTAATTTTAAAGTTAACAGTTCTTGTATTTGACTGTTAAATTCTTGTTTATCTGAGGGTGTTACCATTATACTATTAACACGTATATTTGTAGTTTTATATTGTTCTAAGAGTTCAATAGAACAATATCGAGGAGATTTATCAAACCATTTAAGTGGATTAGCAGAATATAACGGTTCTAGTAACTTATGAACGGTTTCTTCAAATGTGTTTGAAGTAGGAATATTATACGTGTAGATAGGATGAGAAATGTAATTTTTTTCAACAAGCGTAGTTTTTTGTGAAGGTTCACCACGCTGGGCTGTGGGAGTGTAATAAGGGGCAATATGGGCAGGAAAATGAATACGAGGAACGGTATGTTCGTCAAAAGTAAAGAAGTGGGTGTTGAAGGGAGAAAAATGGCGAAGATTATCTAATCCTATTAGACAATCAGTATTGAAAGTTAAAGGAAGTAATGCAAAGTTAAATTTATAAGTATTAAGAGTATTATGAAGATCGGGTATGGAAATGGCAAGGTTGGCCACTTTATGGGTAACAGGGACTTGTCGTCCCATGAAATCAGTAAGAGAAGTTTTGGTATCTAAAGGTAACCAAAATTGTTTAGGGATAAAGACTTGCTGAAGTAAACTTGCTTCAGCTCCAGTATCGAGTAATGCATGGATAGTAACATCTTCAAAATTAGGAAGATGGATAGTTATTGGAAGATAAATATGTAATTGTGCTTTTTTCTTTAAATCCATTCAAGGAGGTGGAATGAATTTTTTATTTTCAAGAAGGCGTAGAGTTCGACCTTCTAAAGGATCTTGTATTGGAATATGAATACTAGATCTAGGTGAGTCAGATGATTCACCTTCTTCATAATGTCTTGGAAGGTTAAGAGAAGAAGTTGTTCGATTAATAGGATTTTTTATTACTGTCGAAATTGTATTACCAGATGCAATAAAGTATTCAACAGGTATTTGAACCTTAGGTTTAAGGGTTTTAACAAAAAGTTGTATATCAGTATCTAATTTTAGATGTTAAGGTCTACAACTTTGGGTTGTATAGTTTTTCCAATGCCAACATTGAAGAGTTTTACAAAATTGTTTGGGGTTATGGATCTAAATGTTGATGTGTCATTTAGAGCCATACAATGTTCCCATTGAATTCCTAGGATTTTTGATCCAGGTAACAGTTGTATACCTTTAAGGCTTATAGATAAAGTACAAGTTTTTTCAATATTTTGGTCTTCTAGACTTATACAAAAGTCAGGATGAATATTGATTCCAAATAAGCGATTAGCAAGATTGGATTTGGCTCCTCCAATAATGCTACTTAAAGGATTGTTAATGATTCGTTCGTCCATACAAACGATCATTATTGGAGTATCTATTCCACTACGGAATAGAGCAGTAATCTTTAATTGTATCATACCTATGTGTAGGTATTTCATTTTGGGATATTTGTTTTTTAATTTATCTATTTTGTTTTTATTTAATAGACTAATTGATGTTAAGTCATCGTCTCCTTTTAATTCTATGTTTCCTTGCATTCGTTCGAAAATATAAGTATGTTTATTTAAAAAACGAGATTTAAAAGAAGGGGCTTTATAAATTTCATTTTTTTCTCCATGAGGTATAGCCTCTTTTAATTTTTCTAAATCTTCATCGGTTACTTCAAATTGTTCTCCTATACTGTCATGTAATTCTGAAGTATTTATTTCTTCAGAAGTAATTGTATTCATATTAATTCTGAATTCTCGATATTTTTCAGAATTTTCAGGATTATCTGTTGCTGTTTCAGAGGTTATGATTGGAAAATCTTCATATTTATGGATGACTAATGTTCCAATTGCATCGTTTGGTCGGATGAGATAATCCCAATCTTCTAAACTAGTATTTTTCATTAAAATCTTTGGAGCTTCGTAAGTCATGGGTTCTATAATCCCATGAGTAATAAAAATGTTTTCTTTGGCATGATGTGGAATATTATGTATTATTCCATAATAGCCAAAAGGTATTAAAATGATTAGATCTAACGTTATCTCTGTGGTTCGATAACGTTTTAACCTAAGCATTTTACCCATATAGATGGTATATCCTGGTGAGGATATTCTTTCTTTTTTTGGAAGTTTTAGGGATGGTAATAAAGGTATAACCTTTATTTGAGTTAATGTTTTATTTATAGTAATCATATTGATTTTGAGTTTTTCGATCTCGGGGTGTTCAAAGTTTGACTCTATGGAGTCGGATTCAGACTCTGTGGAGTTTGAATTTGAACAAGATGTAATTTCATAAACAGAACTGTCTTCTGTTATTTCATCTATAGTTCCGATATTTATAGAATAGTCGTCTAGGTTTGAGATAAAGACTTTTTTAATGTTTATTGGGCATTCATTGGCATAATGCCCTTCCTTGTTGCATTTAAAACATCTACAATGTTTTTTACCTTTCTTTTTACTATATTTTTTAACAAATTTTTTCTTTCGATATTTTTTATTTGATTTAAATTCAGGTGTCCATTTTCTTTTAGTAATTTTATATTTGTGTTTTCTTTTTTGTTTAAAAGAAGGTTTCGAATATCTTCTCCAATCATAAACTGGAGGACATCCATATACATAATTTAAGTCTTCCGAAAATTTTGAACAACAATTGTAGCCCATTCTAGAGGATTTTAAGTTTCTACTCATTTCCTTTTGAGCTGATGTATTTTCACAAGTTTTTTCCATAGCTTCTGCACATGCTCTTCTGAGCATACCAGTGTTATGGGGTTTAGTAATTCCTTGAGAGGTGATTAATTCTCTATATTTATCAGAAATTATGTTATTCCAAGGAAAAGGAATTTTGGAAAAGAAACCTTGTATCCAAAATTCTTGTTGTGGCATTTTCTCTAGATGATAAATGTATCCGATGTATGTGGCTACGA
>JAIUJO010001678.1:62500-65000 GCA_023846275.1 Vanilla planifolia
AAGAAGAAGAAGGAGAAGAAGGAGGAGGAAAAGAAGAAGAAGAAGAAGAAGAAGTAGTAGAACAAGAAGAAAAAGAAAAAGGAGAAGAAGAAGAATAAGAATAAGAAGATGCAGAAGAGGAAGACGAAGAAGTTGAACAAGAATCAGAAGAAGAAGAAGAATAAGAAGACGAAGGTGAAGAAGAAAAAGTAGATGAAGTAAACGAAGAAGAAGAGGAAGAAGAAGGAGATGATGATGATGAAGACGAAGAAAAAGAAGAAGAGGGCATTAAAGAAGAATAAGAAGAAGAAGATGATGATGATGATGATGATGAAGTAGGAGATCAAGAAGAAGATGAAGAAGAAGAAAAAGAAGGAGAAGAGGGAGAGAGAGAAGACGAAGAAGGAGAAGATGAAGAAGAAGGTGAAGAAGAAAAAGAAGAAGAAGAAGAAGATGAAGAAGAAGAAGAAAACAGAGGAGAAGAAGAAAAAGGAGGAGAAGAAGAAGTACGAGAAGAAGAAGGAGAAGAGGAAGAAGAAGAAGAAGAAGGAGAAGAAGAAGAGGAAGATGTACAAGGAAGGTGCAAAGAAGAAAAAGAAGAAGATGGTGATGAAGAAGTAGAAGAAGAAGAAGACAAAGAAGAAGGAGATGAAGAAGTGGAAGAGGAAGACGAAGAAGATGAAGATGAAGATGAAGATGAGGAAGCCGAAGGAGAAGAAGAAGAAGAAGAAGAAGAAGAAGAAAAAGAAGAAGAAGAAGATGGAGTATAAGACAGAGAAGAAGAAGAAGAAGAAGAAGAAGAAGAAGACAAAGAAGAAGACGACGAAGGAGAATAGGAAGAAGAAGAAGACAAAGAAGAAGAAGAAGAAGAAGATGATGACGATGAAGAAGAAGAAGAAGAAGAAGAAGAAGAAGAAGAAGAAGAAGAACAAGAATCAGTGGAAGGGTAGAAAGATGAAGAGGTAGAAAAAGAGGAATGAGAAGAAGAAGGCAATGATAAAGAAGAAGATGAAGAAGAAGATGTAGAAGATGAAGAAGAAGAAGAAGAAGAAGAAGAAAACATGACGACAAAGACATAAATTAAGAAAAAGAAGAAGAAGAAGAAGAAGAAGAAGAAGAAGAAGAGGACAAAGAAGAAGTCGAGGAAGATAAAGATGAAGAAGATGAAGATGAAGATGAAGAAGGTGAAGATGAAGATGAAGAAGGTGAAGAAGAAGATGAAAAGAAAGAAGAAGAAGTAGAAGAGGAAGAACAAGATGAAGAACAAGAAGAAGGAGAAGAAGAAGAAAAAGAAGAAGAAGAAGATGATGAGGAAAAAGAAGAAAAGGAAGAAGAAGGAGTGGAAGAATAAGAAGAAGAAGGAGAAGTCAAAGAAGTAGAAGAAGAATAAAATGAAGAAGAAAAAAAAGAAAAATGCAAAGAAGAAGAATAAGAAAATGAAGAAGGCAAAGAAGAACAAGAAGATATAGAATAAGATTAAGAAGAAGAAGAAGAATAATAATTAGAAGAATAATAAGATGAAAAAGACGAAGAACTAGAAGAAAAAGAAGCGTAAGAAGATGAAGAAATGAAAAAGAGGAACGAGAAAAAGAAGGACAAGAAGAAGAAGAAGAAGAAGAAGAAGAAGGAGAAAATGAAAAAGAAGAAGAAGAGGAAGAAGAAGAAGAACAAGGAGAAAATGAATTAGAAGAATAAGAAGAAGAAGGAGAAGTAGAAGAAGACAAAGAACAAGAAGAAGAAGAAGAAGAAGATGATGAGGAAGAGGAAGAACAAGAAGAAGAGGAAGATGAAGAAAAGTAGAAGAAGAAGTAAATGAAGAAGATGAAGAAGAAGAAGAAGAAGAAGAAGAAGAAGAAGCCAAAGAAGAACAAGAAGAAGGAGAAGAAGAAGAAGATGAACAATAAGAAGGAAAAGAAGAAGGAGAAGAAGAAGAAGTAGAAGAAGAAGAAGAAGAAGAGGAAGAAGAAGTCGAAGAGGAAGAAGAAGTTGAAGATGATGAAGAAGAAGAAGAAGAAGAAGAGAAAGTAGCAGATGAAGGAGAAGAAGGAGAAGAAGAAGGAGAATAGAAAGATGAAGAAGAAGAAGAAGAACAAGAACAAGAAGCAAGAGAAAGTGAAGGAAATTAAGAAGAAGAAGAGGAAGAGGAAGAAGAAGAAGAAGACGAAGTAGAAGTAGAAGGTGAAGAAGAGGAAGAAGAAGAAGAAGAATAAGAAGACCAAGAAAAAGAAGAAGAAGAAGAAGAACAAGAAGAAGAAGTAGAGGAAGTAGAGGAGGAAGAAGAAGAAGAAAAGGAAGAAAAAGAAGAAGAAGATGATGAAGAAGAAGAAGAAGAAGAGGAAAAGAAGAAGAAGAAGAAGGAGAAGAAGAAAAGGAAGAACACGAAGAAGAAGTAGAGCAAGAAGAAGAACATGAAGAAGAATAAGAAGAAGTAGAAGACAAAGAAGAAGATGATGATGAAGAAGAAGAAGAAGCAGACGAAAAAGAAAATGTAGAAAAAGAGAAAGTAAAAGATGAAGAAGAC
>JAIUJO010001678.1:67500-72500 GCA_023846275.1 Vanilla planifolia
GGTGAAGAAGAAGAAGTAGATGAAGAAAATGAATAAGAAGAGGAAGAAGAAGAAGATGATAATGATGAAAACGAAGTAGAAAAAGAAGAAGAAGAAGAAGAAGAAGAAGAAGAAGGCATAGAAGAAGAAGAGGAAGAAGAGCAAGAAGAAGAAGAAGGTGAAGATGAAGAAGAAGATTGAGAAGAAGAAAAAGAACTAGAAGAAGAAGATGAAGAAGAAGAAGAAAAACAAGGAGAAGAAGAAAAAGAAGGAGAAGAAAAAGATGGAGAAGAAGAAGAAGTACAGGAAGAAGAAGGAGAAGGGTAAGAAGAAGAAGTAAAGAAAGAAGGAGAAGAAGAAGTAGAGGAAGGTGAACAAGGAAGGGGCAAAGAAGAAGAAGAAGAAGATGATGATGAAGAAAAAGTAGAATTAGATGAAGACGAAGAAGAAGGAGATGAAAAAGTGGAAGAAGAAGATGAAGAAGAGGAAGATGAAGATGAGGAAGTCAAAGGAGAAGAAGAAGAAGAAGATGTAGTAGAAGACAAAGAAGAAGAAGAAGAAGAGGAAGAAGAAGAAGAAAGAGAAGAAAAGTAAGAAAAAGACAAACAAGAAGATGACAGAGAAGAATAAGAAGAAGAAGAAAAAAGGCAAAGAAGAAGAGGAAGAAGAAGAAGAAAAAGAAGAAGATTAAGAAGAATAAGAGGAAGGATAGAAGAACAACAAGAAGTAGTTGAAAGGCAGGGAGATGAAGAAGAAGAAAAAGAGGAATGAGAAGAAGAAGAGGAAGAAGAAGAAGAAGAAGATGAAGCAGAAGATGAAGAAGATGAAGAAGACGAAGAAGAGGAAGAAGTAGAAGAAAATGAAGAAGAAGAAGAAGAAGAAGAAGAAGATGAAGATGAAGATGGAGAAGATGAAGAAGAATATGAAGATGAAGAAGTAGAAGAGGTGGAAGAAGAAGAAGAAGAGGAAGAAGGAGAGGAAGAAGGAGAAGAAGAAGAAGAAGTCAAAGAAGTAGAAGAAGAAGAAAAAGATGAAGAAAAAGAAGAAGACGAAGGCAAAGAAGAAGACAAAGAAAAAGAATAAAAAGAAGAAGAAGACAAAGACAAGAAGGAGATAAAGAAGAAGAAGAAGAAGAAGTAGAAGAAGAAGAATTAGATGAATAATAAGATGAAAAAGAAGAATTAGTAGAAGAAAAAGAAGGGTAATAAGATGAATAAAAAGAAAAAAGGATGGAGAAGAAGAAGAAGAACAAGAAGAAGAAGAAGAAGTACAAGATAAAGAAGAAGCAGAAGAAGAAGAAGGAGAAAATGAAAAAGAAGAGGAAGAGGAACAAGAAGAAGAACAAGGAGAAAATGAATAAGAAGAAGAAGACGAAGAAGAAGAATAGACAAAGAAGAAGAAGAAAAAGGAGAAGAAGGCGAAGAGGAAGAAAAAGAAGAAGAAGAGCAAGAAGAAGAAAAGAAGAAGAAGAAGAAGAAGAACAAAAAGACGATGAAGAAGAAGAAGTAAATGAAGAAGAAGAAGAGGAAGAATAAGAATAACAAGAAGAAGAAGAAGAAGAAGAAGGATGAGAAAAAGAACAAGAAAAAGAAGAATAAGAAGAAGAAGAAGATGAAGAAGAAGAAAAATAAGAAGGAGGTGAAGATGAAAGAGAAGAAGAAGAAGAAGAAGAGGAAGAAGAAGATGATGATGAAGAAAAAGAAGAAGAAGAAGAAGAAGAAGAATAAGAAGAAGAAGAAGAAGATGGAGAAGAAGAATAAGAAGAGCACAAAGAAAATGAAGATGAAGAAGAATTAGAAGTCATAGAACAAGAAGAAGATGATGAAGAAGAAGAAGAAAAAGACAAAGAAGTAGAAGAATAAGAAGACAAACAAAAAGTAGTAGACGAAGAAGAAGAAGAAGAAGAAGATGTAGAAGTAGAAGGAGAAGATAGAGAAGAAGAAGAAGGAGAGGAACAAGAAGAAGAACTGCAAGAACAAGTAGTAGAAGAAGGAGAAGAAGATGAAGAAGAGGAAGGAAAAGAAGAAGAAGATAAAGGAGAAGTAGAAGTAGAAGAAGGAGATGAACAAGTAGAATAAGAAGAAGGAGAAGAAGAATGATAAGAACTAGAAGAAGTAAAAGAAGAAAAAGAGGACGTAGAAGAAGAAGAAGACGACTAAGAAGAATAAGAATAAGTCAAAGAAGTCAAAGAAGAAGATGTAATAGAAGGAGAAGAAGAAGAAGAAGAAAAAGAAGACAACGAAGAAGAAGATGAAGAAGTAGAGGAAGAGGAAGAAGGAGAAGAAGAAGAAGAAGAAGAAGAAGAACAAAAAGTAGAAGAAGAAGAAGAGAAAGAAGAAGAAGAAGAATAAGAAGAAGAGGAAGAAGAAGAAGAAGAAGAAGAGGTAGAAGAGACGAAGATGAGGAAGACAAAGAAGAGGAGGATGAGGAATAAGAAGAATAAGTAGAAGAAGAAGAAAAAGAAAGAGTCAAAGAAGAAGAAGAAGAGGAAGAAGAAGAAGAAGAAGAAGAATGTGAAGAAGAAGAAGAATAAGAAGAAGAATAGCAAGAAGAAGAAGAAGATGAAGAAGAAGAAGAAAAAGATGAAGAACAAGAAGAAGAAGAACAAGAAAAAGAAGATAATTATGAGGAAGAAGAAGATGATGCTGATGAACAAAAAGAAAAAGGAGAAGAAGATGAAGTTGAAGAGAAAGAAGTCAAAGAAGAAGAAGAAGAACAAGAAGAAGAAGAAGAAGGAAAAGATAAACAAGAAGACAAATAAGAAGAAGAATAAAAGAAGAAGAAGAAGAAGGAAAAGAAGAAGGAGAAGAAGAAGAAGAAGAATAAAAAGAAGATAAAGAGGAAAAGAAGAAGAAGAACAAAAGGAAGAAGAAGAAGCGCAAGAAGAAGAAGAAGAAGAAGAGGAGGAGGAAGAAGGGAAGAAGAACGAGAATGAGAAGGAGAAGAAGATGAAGAAGAAAAAGAAGAAGTTGTTATAGTAGTAGTAGTAGTAGTAGAAGTTGAAGTAGAAGAAGAGGAAGAAGAAGAAGAAGGAGAAGGGGAAGAACAAGAAGCAGAAAAAGATGAATTAGAAGAAGGAGAAGAAGAAGAAGAATAAGAAAATAAGAAGACGAAAGAGAAGAAGGGGAAGAAAGAGGAGGTGGAGGAGGAGATGAAGAATAAGAAGAAGAAGAAAAAGAAGAAGAAGAAGAAGAAGAAGAAGAAGAAGAAGAAGAAAAAGATGAAGAAGAAGAATAAAAAAAGAAGAAGAAGACAAAGAAGAAGAAGAAGAAGATGGAGAAGAAGAAGAAGAAGAAGAAGAAGAAGAAGTAGAACAAGAAGTAAAAGAAGAAGAAGAAGAAGAAGAAGAAGGAGAAGACAAAGAAGAAGAAGAAGAAGAGGGAGTAGAGGAAGAAGAAGATGTAGAAAATGGTGTAGAGGAAGAAAAAGAAGAAGAATAAGATGGAGAAGAAGAAGAAGAAGAAGAGAAAAAGAAGAGAAAGATGAAGAAAAGGAGGAGGAAGAAGAAGAAGAACAAACGATGAGGAAGAAGAAGAAGATGAAGAAGAAGAAGACGAGGAAGAAGAAGAAGACGAGGAAGAAGAAGAAGAAGAAGATCAAGAAAAAGAAGGTGAAGATGGATAAGATCAAGAAGAAGATGAAGGAGAAGAAGAAGAGGAAGACAAAAGAATAAGGAGAAGAAGAAGAAGAATGAAGAAAAAGAAGAATTAGAAGATGAAGAAGGAGAAGAAGAAGTTGAAGACGATGAAGAAGAAGAGCAAGAACAAGATGAAGAAAAAGAAAAAGAGGACGAAGAAAGAGTAGATGAAATGGAAGAAGAAAAAGAAAAAGAACAAGAGGACGAAGAAGAAATAGAAGAAGAAGAAGACGGAGAAGACGAAGAAGAAGAAGAAGATGAAGATCACAAATAAGAGAAAGAAGTAGAAGAAGAAGAACAAGAAGAAGAAGAGGTGTAAGAAGAAGGAGAAAAAGAAGAAGAAGAAGTTAAAGAATAATAACAATAATAAGAAGAAGATGAAGAAAAAGTGGAAGAAGAAGAAGAGAACGAGAAAGAAGAAGAAGAATAATAAAAAGAAGAAGAAGAGAAAGAAGGAGACGGAGGATAAGAGGAAGGAGAAAGAGAAGAAGAAGAAGAAGAAGAACAATAACAACAACATTAAGAAAATGAAGAGGAAGTTGAACAACATGAAAGAGAAGAAGAAGAAGATGAAGCAAAAGAAGAAGAAGAAGAAGAAGAAGAAATAAAAGAAGATGACGAAGAAGAAGACGCCAAAGAAGAACAAGAAGAAGGAGAGAAAGAATGAGAAGAACAAGAAGAAGGAAAAGAAGCAGGAGAAGAAGAAGGAGAATAAGAAGAAGAGGAAGAAGAAGAAGAAGAAGAAGAAGAAGAGGAAGAGGAAGTCGAGAAAGAAGAAGAAGATGAAGACGAAGAAAAAGAAGATAAAGAAGAAGAAGAAGAAAAAGAAGAAGAGAAAGAAGTCGTAGTAGAAGCAAAAGAAGGAGAAGAAGAAGAAGAAGAAAAGTTGACGAAGAAGAATAAGAAGAAGAAGAAGTAGAAGAAGAAGAAGAAGAAGCAAAAGTAGGAGAAGAAGAAGAAGAAGAAGAAGAAGAAGACAAAGAAGTAGAAGAAGAAGGGGAAGAAAAATAAGAAGAAGGAGAGTAAGAAGTTGATGATGATGATGATGAAAAAAAGAAGCAGAAAAGAAGCAGAAGATGAAGAAGAAGAAGTAAGATAAGAAGGAAAAGGAGAAAAAGAAGAAGAAGAAGAAGAAAAAGAAGCAAAAGAACGTCAAGGAGAAGAAGAAGAAGAAGAAGAAGAAGAAGAAGAAGACAATGAAGAAGAACAAGTGAAGGAACAAGAAGAACAAGAAGAAGAAGAAGAAGAAGAAGACAAAGAAGAAGAACAAGACAAGAAGAAGAGGAAGTTGAAGGAGATGATGATGATGAAGACGAAGAAGAAGAAGAAGAAGAAGAAGAAGTAGAAGAAGAAGAAGAGGGCATTAAAGAAGAAGAAGAAGAAG
>JAIUJO010001678.1:77500-85000 GCA_023846275.1 Vanilla planifolia
AAGACAAAGACAAGAAGAAGATAAAGAAGAAGAAGAAGTAGAAGAAGAAGAATTAGATGAATAATAAGATGAAAAAGAAGAATAAGTAGAAGAAAAAAAAGGGTAACAAGATGAATAAAAAGAAAAAAGGATAGAGAAGAAGAAGAAGTACAAGATAAAGAAGAAGGAGAAGAAGAAGAAGGAGAAAATGAAGAAGAAGCAGAAGAGGAAGAAGAAGAAGAACAAGGAGAAAATGAATAAGAAGGAGAAGACGAAGAAGAAGAATAGACAAAGAAGAAGAAGAAGAAGGAGAAGAAGGCGAAGAGGAAGAAAAAGAAAAAGAAGAAGAGCAAGAAGAAGAAAAGAAGAAGAAGAAGAAGAAGAACAAAAAGACGACGACGAAGAAGAAGAAGTAAATGAAGAAGAAGAAGAAGAGGAAGAATAAGAATAACAAGAAGAAGAAGAAGAAGAAGAAGAAGGAGAAAAAGAACAAGAAAAAGAAGAATAAGAAGAAGAAGACTATGAAGAAGAAGAAAAATAAGGAGGTGAAGATGAAAGAGCAGAAGAAGAAGAAGAAGAAGAGGAAGAAGAAGATGATGATGAAGAAAAAGAAGAAGAAGAAGAAGGAGAAGGAGAAGAAGAAGAAGAAGAAGAAGAAGAATAAGAAGAAGAAGAAGAAGAAGGAGAAGAAGAATCAGAAGAGCACAAAGAAAATGGAGATGAAGAAGAATTAGAAGTCATAGAAGAAGAAGAAGATGATGAAGAAGAAGAAGAAAAAGACAAAGAAGTAGAAGAACAAGAAGACGAACAAAAAGAAGTAGTAGACGAAGAAGAAGAAGAAGAAGAAGAAGAAGAAGATGTAAAAGTAGAAGGAGAAGACAGAGAAGAAGAAGAAGAAGGTGAGGAACAAGAAGAAGAACTACAAGAACAAGAAGTAGAAGAAGGAGAAGAAGACGAAGAAGAGGAAGGAAAAGAAGAAGAAGATAAAGGAGAAGTAGAAGTAGAAGAAGGAGATGAACAAGTAGAATAAGAAGAAGGAGAAAAAGAAGAAGGAGAAGAAGAATGATAAGAACTAGAAGAAGAAGTAAAAGAAGAAAAAGAGGACGTAGAAGAACAAGAAGACGACTAAGAAGAATAAGAATAAGACAAAGAAGTAGAAGAAGAAGATGTAATAGAAAAAGAAGAAGAAGAAGAAGATGAAGAAGAAGAAGAAGAAAAAGTAGACAACGAAGAAGATGGTGAAGAAGAAGAGGAAGAAGAAGAAGGAGAAGAAGAAGAAGAAGAAGAACAAAAAGTAGAAGAAGAAGAAGAAGAATAAGAAGAAGAGGAAGAAGAAGAAGAAGAAGAAGAGGTAGAAGAGACGAAGATGAGGAAGACAAAGAAGAGGAGGATGAGGAATAAGAAGAATAAGTAGAAGAAGAAGAAAAAGAAAAAGTCAAAGAAGAAGAAGAAGAGGAAGAAGTAGAAGAAGAAGATGAATGTGAAGAAGAAGAAGAAGAATAATAAGAAGAAGAGGAAGAAGAAGAAGAAGATGAAGAAGAAGAAGAAAAAGATGAAGAAGAAGAACAAGAACAAGAAAAAGAAGAAAATGATGAAGAAGAAGAAGCTGATGCTGATGAACAGAAAGAAAAAGAAGAAGAAGAAGAAGATGAAGAGAAAGAAGTCAAAGAAGTAGACGAAGAACAAGAAGAAGAAGAAGAAGAAAGAGATAAACAAGAAGACAAATAAGAAGAAGAAGAAGAAGAAGGAAAAGAAGAAGGAGAAGAAGAAGAAGAAGAAGAACAAGAAGATAAAGAGGAAAAGAAGAAGAAGAACAAAAGGAAGAAGAAGAAGCACAAGAAGAAGAAGAAGAGTAAGAAGAGAAGAAGAACGAGAATGAGAAGGAGATGAAGATGAAGAAGAAAAAGAAGAAGATGTTGTAGTACTAGTAGAAGTTGAAGTAGAAGAAGAGGAAGAAGAAGAAGAAGGAGAAGGGGAAGAACAAGAAGGAGAAAAGATGAATAAGAAGAAGGAGAAGGAGAAGAAGAATAAGAAAAGAAGAAGATGAAAGAGAAGAAGGGGAAGAAAGAGGAGGTGGAGGAGGAGATGAAGAATAAGAAGAAGAAGAAAAAGAAGAAGAAGAAGAAGAAGAAGAAGAAGAAAAAGATGAAGAAGAAGAATAAAAGAAAAAGAAGAAGAAGACAAAGAAGAAGAAGAAGAAGATGGAGAAGAAGAAGAAGAAGAAGAAGAAGTAGAACAAGAAGTAAAAGAAGAAGAAGACGAAGAAGATGAACAAGAAGAAGAAGAAGAAGAAGAAGAAGAAGAAGAAGGAGAAGACAAAGAAGAAGAAGAAGAAGAGGAAGTAGAGGAAGAAGAAGAAGTAGAAAAATGTGTAGAGGAAGAAAAAGAAGAAGAAGAAGATGGAGAAGAAGAAGAAGTAAAGAAAAAGAAGAGAAAGATGAAGAAGAGGAGGAAGAAGAAGAAGAAGAACAAAGGATGAGGAAGTAGAAGAAGATGAAGAAGAAGAAGATGAGGAAGAAGAAGAAGATGATGATGAAGAAAAAGAAGGTGAAGATGGATAAGATCAAGAAGAAGATGAAGGAGAAAAAGAAGAGGAAGACAAAAGAATATGGAGAAGAAGAAGAAGAATGAAGAAAAAGAAGAATTAGAAGACAGAAGGATAAGAAGAAGGAGAAGAAGAAGTTGAAGACGAAGAAGAAGAAGAAGAAGATCAAGATGAAGAAAAAGAAAAAGAGGACGAAGAAAGAGTAGATGAAATGGAAGAAGAAAAAAAAGAAAAAGAACACGAGGATGAAGAAGAAGTAGAAGAAGAAGAAGATGGAGAAGAAGAAGAAGAAGATGAAGATCACAAATAAGAGAAAGAAGCAGAAGAAGAAGAAGAAGAGGAAGAAGAGGTGTAAGAAGAAGGAGAAAAAGAAGAAGAAGACGTTAAAAAATAATAATAATAGGAAGAAGAAGATGAAGAAAAAGAGGAAGAAGAAGAAGAGAAGGAGAAAGAAGAAGAAGAATAATAAGAAGAAGAAGAAGAAGAAGAAGGAGACGAAGGATAAGAGGAAGGAGAAAGAGAAGAAGAAGAAGAAGAACAATAACAACAACAAGAAGAAAATGAAGAAGTTGAACAACATGAAAGAGAAGAAGAAGAAGACGAAGCAAAAGAAGAAGAAGAAGAAGAAATAAAAGAAGATGGTGAAGAAGAAGATGCCAAAGAAGAACAAGAAGAAGGAGAGAAAGAATGAGAAGAACAAGAAGAAGGAAAAGAAGCAGGAGAAGAAGAAGGCGAATAAGAAGAAGAAGAAGAAGAAGAAGAAGAAGAGGAAGAAGAAGTCGAGAAAGAAGAAGAAGATGAAGACAAAGAAAAAGAAGATAAAGAAGAAGAAGAAAAAGAAGAAGAGAAAGAAGTCGTAGTAGAAGCAGAAGAAGGAGAAGAAGATGGAGAAGAAGAAGAAGAAGAAAAAGTTGACGAAGAAGAATAAGAAGAAGAAGAAGACGAAGAAGAAGAAGTAAAAGTAGGAGAAGAAGAAGAAGAAGAAGAAGAAGAAGAAGAAGAAGAAGAAGACAAAGAAGTAGAAGAAGAGGGAGAAGAAGAAGAAGAAGAAAGAAGGAGAGTAAGAAGAAGAAGATGATGATGATGAAAACAAAGAAGTAGAAAAGAATAAGAAGATGAAGAAGAAGAAGTAGGATAAGAAGGAAAAGGAGTGGAAGAAGAAGAAGAAGAAGAAGAAGAAGAAAAAGAAGCAAAAGAAGGTCAAGGAGAAGAAGAAGAAGAAGAAGACAAAGAAGAAGAACAAGTGAAGGAACAAGAAGAAAAAGAAGAAGAAGAAGAAGAAGAAGAAGTCAAAGAAGAAGAACAAGTGAAGGAAGAAGAAGAACACAACAAGAAGAAGAGGAAGTTTAAGCAGAAGAAGTAGAAGAAGAGGAAGAAGAAGAAAAAGAAGAAGGAGAAAGAGTAGAAGACAAAGAAGAAGGAGGTTAAGGAGAAGAAGAAGAAGAAGAAGAAGAAGAACAAGAAGTAGTAGTAGAAGAAGAAGAGGAAGAAGAAGAAGGAGAAGAAGAAGGAGTAGAAAAAGAAGAAGAAGAAGGAGGAGGAGGAGGTGGAGGAGGAGGAGGAGGAGGAGAAGAAGAAAGAGAAGGAGAAGAAGAAGAAGAAGAAGAAGAAGAAGAACAAGAACAACAAGAAGAACAAGACAAAGAAGGAGACAAAGGTGAAGAAAAAGAGAAAGAAGAAGAAGAAGAAGAAGATGCAAAAGAAGAAGAAAACAAAGAAGAAGAAGAAGAAGAAGAAGAAGAAGAAGAAGAAGACGAAGAAGCAGAAGTAGAAGAAAAAGAAGAAGAAGAAGAAGAAGAAGAAGAAGGTGAACGAGAAGAAGAAGAAGAAGAAGAAGAAGAATAAGACAAAGAAGAAAAAGATGAAGGAGAAGAGGGA
Source organism: Vanilla planifolia (assembly GCA_023846275.1). Taxonomy (NCBI): domain Eukaryota; kingdom Viridiplantae; phylum Streptophyta; class Magnoliopsida; order Asparagales; family Orchidaceae; genus Vanilla; species Vanilla planifolia. Next base: position 81,903 of record JAIUJO010001678.1, read on the forward strand.
TAAGAATGAGAAGGAGGAGAAGAAGAAGAGCAGGAAGAAGAAGAAGAGGAAGAAAAATACGAAGAAGAAGAAGCTGTCAAAGAAGAAGAAGAGGAAGAAGAAGACAAAGAGGAATAAGAAGAAGAAGAAGAAGACGAAGAAAAAGAAGAAGAAGAAGAAGAAGAAGAAGTTGAAGAAGAAGAAGAAGAGGAAGAAGAAGAAGAAGAAAAAGAAGAACGGGAAAAACAAGAAGACGAAGAAGGAGGAGGAGAAGGACAACCAGAAGAAGAAGTAGTAGTAGAAGAAGAAGTGGAAGAAGAAGGAGGAGTAGAAGAAGAAGAAGAAGAAGAAGACGGAGGAGGAGGACCAAGAGGGGGAAAAGGAGGAGGAGAAGAAAGAGAAGGAGAAGAAGAAAAAAAACAAGAAGAAGAACAAGAAGAAGAACAAGACGATGAAGAAGACAAAGGCGAAGAAGAAGAGAAAGAAGGCTAAGAAGAAGAAGAAGACGAAGAAGAAGAAGAAGAAGATGCAAAAGAAGAAGAAAAGAATGAAGAAGAAGATTAAGAGGAAGAAGAAGAAGTAGTAGAGGTATAAGAAGAAGAAGAAGAAGAAGAAGAAGAAGGAGGAGAAGAATAAGAAGAAGAAGAAGAAGAAAAAAAGATGAAGAAGAAGAAGAAAAAGATGAAGGAGAAGAAGGATAAGAAGAAGGAGAAGAAGAAGAAGAAGAAGAGGAACATGAAGAATAAAGCCAAGAAGTAGAAGAAGATGATGATGATCATGAAGAAGAAAAAGCCAAAGAAGAACAAGAAGAAGGAGAAGAAGAAGAACAACAACAACAACAAAAAGGAAAAGAAGAAGGAGAAGAAGATGAAGAAAAAGAAGAAGAAGAATAAGAAAAGGAACAAGAAGCCAAAGAAGATGAAGTTGAAGAAGAAGAAGATGATGATGATGAAGAAAAAGGATAAGAAGAAAAAGCAAGAAGAAGAAGAAGAAAAATAAGAAGAAAAAGAAGTAGCAGAAGAAGGTGAAGAAGGAGAAGAAGAAGGAGAACAGAAGAAGAAGAAGAAGAAGGCAAGGACGAAAATGAAGAAGAAGACAAAGAAGAAGAAGAAGAAGGAGAAGAAGACGAAGAAGCAAAATAAGGAGAAGAAAAAGAAGAAGGTGAAGAAGAAGAAGAAGAAGATGGCAAAGAAGAAGAAGGCGAAGAAGAAGAAGAAGAAGACGAAGAAGAAGAAGACGAAGAAGAAGAAGACAAAGAAGAAGAAGATGAAGATAAGGAAGAAGAAGAATAATAATAATAATAAAAAGACAAAGAAAAAGTAGAAGAAGAAGAAGGTGATGATGATAAAATAGAAGAAGAAGATGAAGAACAAGAAGGAGATGGAGAAGAAGAAGAATGAGAAGAAGAAGAAGAAGAAGAAGAGGAAGCAAAAGAAGAAGAATAAGAAGAAGAAGGAGAAGAAAGAGAAGAAGGAGGAGGAGGAGGAGGAGAAGAAGATGAAGAGGAAGAAGAAGAAGGTTAAAAAGAAGATGATGAAGAAGAAGATGTAGAAGAAGTCGAAGAAGAAGATGAAGACAAGGGAGCAGAAGAAGAAGACAATGAAGCAGAAGAAGAAGAAGAAGAAGAAGAAGAAGAAGAAGAAGATGATGATGAAGATGAAGAAGAAGAAGAAAAGAAAGTAGAAAAAGGCAAAGAAGAAGAAGAATAAGAATAAGAAGAAGAAAAGGAAGAAGAAGAAGAAGAGAAGAAGAACGAGGAGTATGAGAAGAAGAAGAAGAAGAAAAAGAACAAGATGTAGTAGTAGTAGTAGTAGAAGAAGAAGAAGAAGAAGAAGAAGAAGATGATGATGAAAAAGAAGGAGAGGAAGAAGGAGAAAAAAAGTTGTAGAACTAGAAGTAGGACAAAGAGGAGGAGGAGAAGAAGAAGTAGAAGAACAACAAGAAGAAGAAGGAAAAGAAGAAGACAAAGAAGAAGAAAAAGAAGAAAAAGAAGGTAGAGAAGAAGAAGAAGAAGAAGAAGAAAAAGGAGAAGAAGAAGAAGGAGAAGACAAAGAAGAAGAAGAAGCAAAAGAAGACAAAAACAAAGAAGAAGAAGAAGAAAAGGAAGAAGAAGAAGAAGGCGAAGAAGAAGAAGAAGAAGAAAAAGAAGAAGAGAAGAACAAGAAGGATAATGAGAAGAAGAAGATGATGTAGTAATAGTGGACGAAGAAGAAGAAGAAGAAAAAAAGAAGGAGAAGGGGAAGAGGAATGAGGAAAAAAAGATGAACGAGAAAAATGAGAAGACGAATAAGAAGAAGAAGAAGAATAAGAAAAGAAGAAGAAGGTGAAGAAGGAGAAAAAAAAGGAGGAGGAGGAGAAGAAGAAGAAGACAAAGAAGAAGAAGAAGAAGAAGAAAAAGTTTAAGAAGAACAATAAGAAAGATAAGAAAAAGAAGACAAAGAAGAAGAAGACAGAGATGAAGAAAAAGAACCGAAAGAAGAAGAGGAAGGTGAAGAAGAAGAAGAAGAAGGGGAAGAAGAAGAATATGAAGAAGAAAAAGAAGAAGAAGAAGATGAACTAGAAGAAGAAGAAGAAAAAGTAGTAGAAGAAGAAGAAGGAGGAGAAGAAAAAGAATAAGAAGATAGAGAAGATGAAGAAGAAGATGATGATGAAGAAGAAGAAGGTTTGAAGAAGAGGAAGAAGAAGAAGGAGAAGAAGAAGTAGAAGAAGAAGAAGAAGAAGGAGAAGAAGAAGAAGATGAACTAGAAGAAGAAGAAGAAGAAAAAGTAGAAAAAGATGAAAAAGAAGAAGGACAAGAAAAAGAAGTAGAAGAAGAAGATGGAGGAGAAGAGGAAGAAGATGAAGAAGAAGAAGAAGATGAAGCCAAAGTAGAAGAGAAAGAAGAAGAAGAAAAAGAAGTAGAATTTGAACAAGTAGAAGAAGATGAAGAGAAAGAAAAAGAAGAAGTAGAAGATGGAGAAGAAGAAGAAGAAGAAGAGACGAAGAAGAGGAAGATGAAGAAGTGGAGGAAGAAGAAGTGGAAGAAGAAGAACAAGATCAAGAAGAAGTAGAAGAAGACGATGAAGAAGAAGAAGAAGAAGAAGAAGAACAAGATGAAGATGAAGAAGAAGTAGATGAAG
>JAIUJO010001678.1:92500-102500 GCA_023846275.1 Vanilla planifolia
AAGAAGATGTTGTAGTAGTAGTAGAAGTAGAAGTAGAAGTAGAGGAGGAAGAAGAAGAAGGAGTTGGGGAAGAACAAAGAGGAAAAAAAGATGAATGAGAAGAAGGAGAACAAGAAGAAGAACAAGAAAAGAAGAAGACAAAAGAGAAGAAGAGGAAGAAAGAGGAGGTAGAGGAGGAGAAGAAGAATAAGAAGAAGAAGAAAAAGATGAAGAAGAAGAAGACAAAAAGAAGAAGAAGAAGACGGTGAAAAAGAAATAGAAGAAGAAGAAGAAGAAGAAGAAGAAGTAGAACAAGAAGTAGAACAAGAAGATGAAATGATGAACAAGAAGAAGAAGAAGAAAAATAAAAAGAAGAAGAAGGAGAAGGCAAAGAAGAAGAGGAAGAAGAGGAAGAAGAAGAAGTAGAACAAGAAGTAGAAAAAGGTGAATGGGAAGAAAAAGAAGAAGAAGAAGAAGAGACGAAGAAGTGAAAGATGAAGAAGAGGAAGAAGAAGAAGAAGAAGAAACAGATGAGGAGGAGGAAGAAGAAGATGAAGAAGAAGAAGAAGAAGATAAAGAAGAAGAAGAAGAAGAAGAAGAAGAAGAAGACGAAGATGAAGAAAAAGAAGGTGAAGATGGATAAGATCAAGAAGAAGATGAAGAAGAAGATGACGAGGAAGACAAAAGAATAAGGAGAAGAAGAAGAAGAATGAAGATAAAGAAGAATTAGAAGACGAAGAAAGATAAGAAGAAGGAGAAGGAGAAGAAGTAGAAGAAGAAGATTAAGACGAAGAAGAGGAACAACAAGGTGAAGAAAAAGAAAAAGAGGACGAAGAAAGAGTCAATGAAATGGAAGAAGAAGTAGTAGAAGAAGATGGAGAAGAAGAAGAAGAAGAAGATGATGATGATGATGAAGATTAAGATGACAAATAACAAGAAGAAGAGGAAGACGTGTAAGAAGAAGGAGAAAAAGAAGAAGAAGACATTAAGGAAGAAGTGAAAGTTGAAGAAGATGAAGAAAAAGAGGAGGAAGAAGAAGAGAATGACAAAGAAGAAGAAGAATAATAAAAAGAAGAAGAAGAAGAAGGAGAAGAAGGATTAGAGGAAGGAGAAAGAGAAGAAGAAGAAGAAGAAAAAGAACAACAACAAGGAGAAGAAGAAAATGAAGAAAAAGAAGGACAACATGAAAGAGAAGAAGAAGAAGAAGAAGAAGAAGAAATAAAAGAAGATGATGAAGAAGAAGATGCCAAAGAAGAATAAGAAGAAGTAGAGAAAGAATGAGAACAATAAGAAGAAGGAGAACAAGAAGAAGAGGATGAAGAAGAAGAAGAAGAAGAGGAAGAAGAAGTCGAGAAAGAAGAAGAAGATGAAGAAAAAGAAAAAGAAGATGAAGAAGAAGAAGAAGAAGAAGAAAAGAAAGAAGTCGTAGTAGAAGCAGAAGAAGGAGAAGAAGTTGGAGAAGAAGAAGAAGACGAAGAAGAAAAAGTTGACCAAGAAGAAGAAGAAGAAGAAGACGTAGAAGAAGAAGTAGATGAAGAAGAGGAAGACAAAGAAAATGAAGAAGAAGCAAAAGAAGGAGAAGAAGAAGAAGAAGAAGAAGAAGAAGAAGAAGACGAGGAAGAAGAAGAACAAGGAGAAGAAGAAGAAGAAGGAGAGGAAGAAGAAGAAGAAGAAAATGATGATTATGATGAAAAAGAAACAAAAAAGAAGAAGAAGATGAAGAAGAAGAACAAGAAATATAAGAAGGAGAAGGAGAAAAAGAAGAAGAAGAAGAAGCAAAAGGAGGAAGAGGAAGAGAAGAAGAAGAAGAAGGAGAAGGAGAAATAGAAGGACGAGGAGGACAAGAAGAAGTACAGGAGGGAGAAGAAGAAAAAAAAGAAGATGAGGAAGAAGAAGAAGAAGAAGAAGAAGAAGAAGAAGAAGAAGTAAAAGAAGAAGAAGAAGAACAAGAAGAAGAAGACAAAGAAGAAGAAGAAGAAGAAGTAGAAGAAGTAGTAGAAGAAGAAGAAGAAGACAAAGAAGACGAACAAGTGAAAGAAGGAGAAGAACAACAAGATGAAGAAGAAGAAGAAGAAGACAAAAAAGAAAAACAAGTAATGGAAGAAGAAGAAGAAGAAGTTGAAGCAAAAGAAGAAGAAGAAGAAGAGGAAGAAGAAGAAGAAGAAGGAGAAAAAGAAGAAGACAAAGAAGAAGGAGAAGAACAAGAAGAAGAAGAAGAAGGAGAAGAAGAACAAGAAGTAGTAGAACAAGAAGAAGAGTAAGAAGAAGGAGAAGGAGTAGAAAAAGAAGAAGAAGAAGGAGGAGTCGGAGGAGGGGGTCGAGGAGGAGGAGGAGGAGAAGAAGAAGAAAGAGAAGGAGAAGAAGAAGAAGAAGAAGAACAAGAAGAACAAGAAGAAGAACAAAAGAAAGAAGAAGACAAAGGTGAAGAAGAAGAGAAAGAAGAAGAAGAAGAAGAAGAAGAAGAAGAAGATGCAAAAGAAGAAGAAGAAGAAGAAGAAGAAGAAGAAAAAGAAGAAGAAGAAGAAGTAGAAGTAGAAGAAGAAGAAGAAGAAGAAGAAGAGGAAGGAGAAGGAGAAGAAGAAGAATAAGACAAAGAAGAAATAGAAGATGAAGAAGATGAAGAAAAAGATGAAGGAGAAGAGGGATAAGAAGGAGAAGGAGATGGAGAAGAAGAAGAAGAGGAAGAAGAAGAAGAAGAAGAAGAAGAAGAAGAAGAAGTCAAAGAAGAAGAAGAAGAAGAAGAAGAATAAGAAGAAGAAGAAGACAAAGAAAAATAAGAAGAAGAAGAAGAAGAAGAAAAAGAAGAAGAACAAGTGAATGAAGAAGAAGAAGAAGACGAAGAAGAAGAAGAAGAAGAAGTTGAAGAAGAAGAAGAAAAAGATGATGATGAAGAAGTAGAAAAAGAAGACGAAGAAGAAGGAGTAAAAGAACAAGCAGAAGAAGATGAAGGAGAAGAAGAAGTAGTAGTAGAAGAAGAAGAGGAAGAAGAAGGAGAAGGAGTAGAAGAATAAGTAGAAGAAGAACAAGAAGAAGAAGAAGAAGGTGGACGAGGAGGTGGAGGAGGTTGAGAAGAAAGAGAAGGAGAAGAAGAAAAAGAAGAGAAAGAAGTCTAAGAAGAAGAAGAAGAAGACGAAGAAGAAGAAGAAGAAGAAGATGCAAAAGAATAAGAAAACAATGAAGAATAAGAAGATGAAGAAGAAGAAGAAGAAGAAGAAGAAGAAGAAGTAGAAGTAGTAGTACTAGAAGAAGGAGAAGAAGAAGAAGAAGGAGAAGAAGAAGAAGAATAAGACAGAAGAAAAAGAAGATGAAGAAGAAGAAGAAGAAAAAGATGAAGGAGAAGAAGGATAAGAAGAAGGAGAAGGAGGAGGAGAAGAAGAAGAAGAGGAACGTGAAGAATAAAGCAAAGAAGAAGAAGAAGATGGTGATGATCATGAAGAAGAAAAAGCCAACGAAGAACAACATGAATTAGAAGAAGAAGAAGAAGAACAAGAAGAAGGAAAAGAAAAAGGAGAAGAAGATGAAGATAAAGAAGAAGAAGACTAAGAAGAGGAAGAAGAAGCCAAAGAAGATGAAGAAGTTGACTAAGAAGAAGAAGAGGATGAAGAAAAAGAATAAGAAGAAAAAGCAAGAAGAAGAAGAAGAAAATGAAGTAGCAAAAGAAGGAGAAGAAGGAGAAGAAGAAGCAGAAGGAGAAGAAGCAGAGGAAGAAGAAGACAAGGACGATGAAGAAGAAGACGACAAAGAAGAAAAAGAAGAAGAAGAAGAAGAAGAATAAGTAGAAGATGAAGAAGCAAAATAACGAAAAGAAAAAGAAGAAGGTGAAGAAGAAGAAGAAGATGAAGAAGAAGAAGATGAAGAACAAGAAGATGAAGATGTGGAAGAAGAAGAATAATAATAATAAAAAGAAAAAGTAAAAGAAGAAGAAGGTGATGATCATAAAACAGTAGAAGGAAAAAAGAAGAAGAAGACGAAGAAGAAGAAGAAGATGGGGAAGGAGAAGAATGAGAAGAAGAAGAAGAGGAAGCAAAAGAAGAACAATAAGAAGAAGAAGAAGAAGAAGAAGAAGGAGAAGAAGAAGGAGGAGGAGAAGGAGGAGGAGAAGGAGGAGAAGAAGAAGTTAAAAAAGAAGAAGAAGAAGAAGAAGAAGTCGAAGAAGAAGAAGAAGAAGAAGACTTGGAAGAAGAAGAAGAATAAGAAGAAGAAGAGGAAGAAGAAGAAAAAGAAGATGAAGAAGACAATGAAGAAGAAGAAGAAGATGACAAAAACATTGAAGAAGAAGAAGAAAAGAAAGTAGAAGAAGATGAAGAAGGGAAGAAGAACGAGAAGGAGAATGAGAAGAAGAAGATGAAGAAAAAGAACAAGATGTAGTAGTAGTAGAAGAAAAAGAAGAAGAACGAGAGGAAGAAGGAGAAAAAAAGATGGAGAACTAGAAGTAGGAGGAAGAGGAGGAGAAGAAGAAGTAGAAGAGGAAGCAGAAGAACAAGAAGGAAAAGAAGAAGATAACGAAGAAGAAAGAGAAGAAATAGAAGACACAGAAGAAGAAGAAGAAGAAGAAAAAGAAGAAGAAGAAGGAGAAGACAAAGAAGAAGAAGCAAAAGAAGACAAAAACAAAGAAGAAGAAGAAGAAAAGGAAGAAAAAGAAGACAAAGAAGAAGAAGAAGACAAGAAGAACGAGAAAGATAATGAGAAGAAGAAGATGACGTAGTAGCAGTGGAGGAAGAAGAAGAAGAAGAAGAAGAAGAAGAAAAAGAAGGAGAAGAGGAAAAGGAATGAGGAAAATAAGATGAATGAGAAGAAGGATAAGAAGGAGAAGAAGAAGAAGAAGAAGAAGAAGAATAAGAAAAGAAGAACAAGGTGAAGAAGGAGAAAAAAGAGGAGGAGAAGAAGAAGAAGAAGAAGAAGACAAAAAAGAAGAAGAAGAAGAAGAAAAAGTTTAAGAAGAAGAATAAGAAAGAGAAGAAAAAGTAGACAAAGAAGAAGAAGAAGAAGGCAGAGATGAAGAAGAAGAACAAGAAGAAGAAGAGGAAGGTGAAGAAGAAGAAGAAGAAGAGGAAGAAGAAGAATATGAAGAAGAAAAAGAAGTAGAAGAAGAAGACGAAGTAGAAGAAGAAGAAGAAGAAAAAGTAGTAGTAAAAGAAGAAGAAGGAGAAGAAGAAAAAGAAGTAAAAGAAGAAGAAGATAGAGAAGATGAAGAAGAAGAAGAAGAAGAAGTTTCGAAGAAGAGGAAGAAGAAGAAGGAGAAGAAGAAGAAGAATAAGAAGAAAAAGAAGAAGGAGAAGAAGAAGAAGATGAAGTAGAAGAAGAAGAAGAAGAAAAAGTAGAAAAAGAAGAAGGAGAGGAAAAAGAAGTAAAAGAAGAAGATGGAGGAGAAGATGAAGAAGAAGATGATGAAGAAGAAGATGACGAAGGCAAATTAGAAGAGGAAGAAGAAGAAGAAGAAGAAGAAGAAGAAAAAGAAGTAGAATTTGAAGAAGTAGAAGAAGTTGAAGAGTAAGAAAAAGAAGAAGTAGAAGATGGAGAAGAAGAGAAGAAGAAGAAGAAGAAAAGACTAACAAGAGGAAGATGAAGAAGTGGAGGAAGAAAAAGTGGAAGAAGAAGAACAAGATGAAGAAGAAGTAGAAGAAGATGAAGAAGAAGAAGAAGAGAAAGATGAAAAAGATGAAGATGAAGAAGAAGTAGATGATGATGAAGAAGAACAAGAAGAGGAACATAAAGAATAAGGAGGAGAAGAAGAAGTCGAAAAAACAAAAATAAGAAGTAGAAGAGGGAGTAGGGGAAGCAGAAGGAGAAGGGGGAGATGAAGAAGAAGAAGGAGAAGACAAAGAAAAAGAAGAAGAAAAAGATGAAGAAAAAGAAAAAAGGATGAAGAAAGATAAGATGAAGAGGAAGAAGGTGAAGTATAAGGAGAAGAAGGACTAGAAGAAGAAGAGGAAGAAGAAGGAGAAGAAGAAGAAGTAGAAAAAGTAGAAGAAGAATAAGAAGAAGAAGGAGAAGAACAAGAAGAATGAGGAGGAGGAGGAGGAGGAGGAGAAGAAGAAGAAAGAGAAGGAGAAGAAGAAGAAGAAGAAGAAGAAGAAGTAGAACAAGAAGGCGAACAAGACAAAGAAGAAGACAAATTTGAAGAAGAAGAGAAAGAAGAAGTAGAAGAAGAAGAAGAAGAAGAAGAAGAAGAAGAAGAAGAAGAAGAAGAAAAAGAAGCTGTATAAGAAGAAGAAAACAAAGAACAAGAAGAAGAAGAAGAAGTAGAAAAAAAAGAAGAAGAAGAAGAAGGAGAAGGAGAAGAAGAGGAAGAACAAGAAGAAGAAGAATAAGACAGAAGAAAAAGAAGATGAAGAAGAAGAAGAAAAAGATGAAGGAGAAGAAGGATAAGAAGGAGAAGGAGAAGGTGAAGAAGAAGAAGAAGAGGAACATGAAGAATAAAGGAAAGTAGAAGAAGAAGAAGAAGAAGAAGATGATGATGATGATGATGAAGAAGATGAAAAAGCCAAAGAAGAATAAGAATGATAAGATGAAGATGAAGAAGAAGGAAAAGAAGAAGGAGAAGAAGAAGGATTGAAAAAAAGAACCAGAAGAAAAAGAAAGAAGAAGAAGAAGAAGAAGAAGAAGAAGAAGAAGAAAAAGAAGTAGTAGAAGAAGGAGAAGAAGGAGAAGAAGAATGAGAAGAAGAAGAAGGAGAAGAAGAAGGAGAAGAAGATGGCGAGGACAAAGAAGAAGAAGACGATGAAGAAGAAGAAGAAGAAGAAGACGGAGAAGCAAAAGAAGGAGAATAAAAAGAAGAGGAGGAAGAAGAAGAAGAAGAAGAAGAAGAAGAAGGCAAAGAAGAAGAAGGTGAATAAGAAGAAGAAGAAGAAGATGATGAAGAGGAAGATGAGGAAGAACAACAATAAATAGACAAAGAAAAAGTACAAGAAGATGGTGATGGTGACGAAAAAGAAGAAGAATGTGAAGAAGAAGAAGAAGATGGAGAAGAAGAAGAATGAGAGGAAGAAGAAGAGGAAGCAAAAGATGAAGAATAAGAAGACGAAGAAGAAGAATAAGGAGAACAAGAAGTAGGAGGAGAAGGAGGAGGAGGAGGAAGAGAAGAAGAAGAAGAGGAAGAAGTAGAAAAAGAAGATGAAGAAGAATAAGAAGAAGAAGAAGAAGAAGAAAAAGAAATCAAAGAAGAAGAAGAAGAAGAAGACAAAGACGCAGAAGAACAAGAAGAAGAAGAAGAATAAGTAGAAGAAGGAGAAGAAGTAAAAGAAGAAGAATAAAACGAAGAAGAAGAAGAAGAAGGCGAAAAAAAGAAGAAGAGGAAGGAAAGGAAGTAAAAGAAGATGAAGAAGAAGAAAAGAAACAAGATGTTGAAGAGAAGAAAAAAGAGAAGGAGAATGAGAAGATGAAGAAGAAGAAAAAGAAGAAGATGTAGTAGTAGTAGAAGAAGAAGAAGAAGAAGAAGAAGAAGAAGAAGAAGATTAAAAAGAAGGAGAGGAAGAAGAAGGAGAAAAAAAGATGGAGAACTAGAAGTAGGAAGAGGAGGAGGAGAAGAAGAAGAAGGAGAAGAGGAGGAAGAAGAAGAAGAAGAAGAAGAAGGAGAAGAAGAAAATGAAGATGAAGACAAAAAAGAAGAAAAAGAAGAAGTAGGCAAAGAAGAAGAAGAAGAAGAAGAAGGAGACAAAGAAGAAGAAGAAGAAGGAGACAAACAAAGAAGAAGAAGAAGAAGACAAAGAAGAAGGAGAAGAAGGAGAAGAAGAGAAGAACAACGAGAAGGAGAATGAGAAGAAGAAGAAGATGTAGTAGTAGAGGAGGAAGAAAAAGAAGAAGAAGAAGAAAAAGAAGGAGAAGGTGAATAGGAAGGAGGAAAATAAGTTGAATGAGAAGAAGTAAAAGAAGAAGAAGAAGAAGAAGAAGAAGAATAAGAAAAGAAGAAGAAGAAGGCTAAGAAGGAGAAAATAGAGGAGGGGGAGAAGAAGAAGAAGAAGAAGAAGATTAAAAAGAAGAAGAAGAAGAAGAAGAATAAGTTTAAGAAGAAGAATAAGTAAGAGAAGAAAAAGAAGACAAAGACGAAGAAGAAGACGACGGAGATGAAGAAGAAGAAGAAGAAGAAGAAGTAGAAGAAGAAGAAGAAAAGTAGTAGAAGAAGAAGAAGAAGGAGAAGAAAAAGAAGAAGAAGAAGAAGAAGAAGTAAAAAAAGGAGAAGGGGAATAGGAAGGAGGAAAATAAGATGAATGAGAAGAAGTAGAAGAAGAATAAGAAGAAGAAGAAGAAGAATAAGAAAAGAAGAAGAAGAAGGTGAAGAAGGAGAAAATAGCGGAGGGGGAGAAGAAGAAGAAGAAGAAGAAAATTAAAAAGAAGAAGAAGAAGAAGAATAAGTTTAAGAAGAAGAATGAGTAAGAGAAGAAAATGATGACAATGATGAAGAAGAAGATGCCGAGATGATGAAGAAGAAGAAGAAGACGAAGAAGAAGAAGAAGAAGAAGATGAAGAAGAAAAAGAAGACAATGAAGAAGAAGGAGAGGGACATGGAGAAGAAGAAGGAAAAGAAGAAGAAGAATAACAATTTGAAGAAGGCGTTGAAGCTAAAGAAGAAGAAGAAGAAGAAGAAGAATAAGAAGAAGAAGTAGAAGAAATAGAAGGTGGAGGAGAAGAAGAAGAACAAAGAGAAGGAGAAGGAGAAAGAGAAGGAGAAGTAGAAGAAGAAGAAGAAGAAGAAGAAGAAGACAAAGAAGAAGAAGAAGAAGAAGAAGATGAAGAAGAAGAAGAAGAAGAACACAAAGAAGAAGAAGAGAGGAAGAGAAAGAAGAAGAGGAAGATGTTCAAGAAGAAAACAAAGATGAAGAAGAAGAAGAAGAAGAAGATGTAGAAGAAAAAGAAGAAGAAGAAGAAGAATAAGGAGAAGGAGAAGAAGAAGAAGAAGAAGAAGAAGAAGAAGACAAAGAAGAAAAAGTAGATGAAGAAGAACAAGAAGAAGAAGGAGAAGAGGAAGAAGAACAAGATGAAGTAAACGAAGAAGAAGAAGAATGATATGAAAAAGAAGAAGAAGAAGATGCCAAAGAAGAACAAGAAGAACGAGAAGACGAAGAAGAAGAAGAAGATGATGATGAAGAAGAAGAAGAAGAACAAGAAGAAGGAAAAGAAGAAGGAGAAGAAGAAGAAGAAGAAGATGAAGATGATGATGATGATGAAGAAGAAGGAGAAGGAGAAGAAGAAGAAGAAGAAGAAGAAGAATAAGAAGAAAAAGAAGTAGTAGAAGAGAAGAAGAAGGGGAAGAAGATGAAGAGAAGAAGAAGAAGAAGACGGCAAAGAAGATGATGAAGAAGAAGAAGAATACGAAGAAGAAGAAGGCGAAGAAGAAGAAGACAAAGAAAATGAAGAGACGAAGAAGAGGAAGAAGAAGAAGAAGAAGAAGAGGAAGAAGAAGAAGAAGTGGAAGAGATTCAAGAAGAAGACGAAGAAGAAGAAGAAAAAGAAGAAGAAGAAGAAGAGGAAGAAGATGGAAAGAAGAAGAAGAAGAAGGAGAAGAAGAAGAGGAAAAACACGAAGAAGAAGTTGAAGAAGAAGAAGAATAAGAAGAAGAATAATTATAAGAAGAAGATGGCAAAGAAGAAGATGTAGATGAAGAAAAAGAACAAGAAGAAGAAGAAGAAGAAGACGAAGAAGAAAAAGAAGTAGAAGAAGAGAAAGAAAAATAAGAAGAAGATGAAGAAGAAGAAGAATAAGAATAAGAAGAAGAAGAAGTAGAAGAAGTGGAAGAAGAAGAGGAAGAAGAAGAGGAAGAAGAAGAAGAAGAAGAAGAAGAAGAAGAAGGAGAAGAAGGAGAAGAAGGAGAAGAAGCAGAAGAAGAAGAGAAGAAGAAGGTGAAGAACAAGAACAAGGAGAAGAAGAAGGAGAAGAAGAAAATCAAGAAGAAAAAGAAAATAAAGAAGAAGGAGAAGGAGAAGAAGAAGAAGAAGAAGAAGGAGACAAAGAACAAGAAGAACATGAAGAAGATGAAGAAGAAGAAGAAGAAGAAGAAGAAAATGAAGAAGAATGGGAAGAAGAA
>JAIUJO010001678.1:117500-125000 GCA_023846275.1 Vanilla planifolia
AAAAGAAGAAGCTACAGAAGTGGTCGAAAAAAGAGAAGAAGAAGAAGAAGAAGAAGAAGAAGAAGAAGAGAGGAGGAAGAAGAACAAGAAGATCTTGAAGAAGAAGAAAACGAAGAAGAAGAAGAAGAACACAAAGAAGAGGTAGAAGAAGAAGAAGAAGAAGACAAAGAAGACGAAAAAATAGAAGAAGAAGTGATAGAAGAAGAGTAAGAAGATGACAAAGAAGAAGAGAAAGAAGAAGAAGAAGAAGAAGAAGAAGACAAGGAAGAAGAGGACTAAGAAGAAGAAGAAGAAGAAGTAGAAAAAGATGATGATAATGAGGATAAGGATGGAGAAGAAGAAGAAGAAGAAGAAGAAGAAGAAGAGAAAAAAGAATAAGAAGAAGCAAATGAAGAAGAAGGAGAAGAAGATGAAGCACAAGAAGTAGAAGAAGAAGAAGAAGAAGAAGAAGAAGAAGAAGTTCTAGAAGTAAAAGAAGAAGAGGAAGAAGAAGGAGAAGAAGAAGACAAAGGAGAAGAAGGAGAAGATGATGATGAAGAAGTAGTAGAAGATAATGAAGAAGAAGAAGAAGAAAAAGTAGACAAAGAAGAAGAAGAAGAAGAGAAAAATGAAGAAGAAGATGGAGAAGAAGAAAAAGTAGTAGATGATGAAGTAAAAGTGGAAGAAGAAGAAAAAGAAGAAGATGAATGAGAACAAGAAGAAAGGAAAAAGACGAAGAAGACAAAGTTTAAGAAGAAGAAGAAGAAGAAGTGGAAGAAGAAGAGGAAGGAGAAGTAGAAGAAGAAGAATAAGAAGAAAAAGATGAAGAAGTAGGAGCAGGAGGAGAAAAAGTAAAAGAAAAGTAGAGGAAGAAGGAGAAGAAGAAGAAGAAGAAGAAAAGGAAGAGGACAAAAAAGAAGAAGAAGATGATGAAGAAGAAGAAGAAGATAACGAAGAAGAAGAAAAGAAAAAAGAAGATAAAGAAGAAGAAGAAGACGAAGTAGAAGAAAAAGAGGATGAAGATGACGAAGAAGAAAAAAAAAGATGTAAAAGAAAAATATGTAGAATAAGAAGAGCAAGAGGAAGAAGAAGACGAAGAAGAAGAAGAAGAAGAAGAAGAAGTTGATGATGATGAAGGCAAAGAAGAATAAGAGGAAGACGAAGAAGTTGAGGAAGAAGACGAAGAAGTAGTTGAGGAAGAAGAAGAAGAAGTTGATGACTAATAGAAGAAGAGGAACAAGAAGAAGACGAGCAAGAAGTGGAAGAAGAAGAAGAAGTTGATGAAGAAGAAGAAGACAAAGAAGAAGAAGAAGAAGTCGAAGAAAAAGAAGAAGAAGGGGAAGAATAAGGCGAAGAAGAGGAAGAAGAAGAGGATGAAGAAGAGGACAAAGAAGATGAACAAGAAGAAGAAAAAGAAGAAGAAGAAGAAGAAGAAGAAGAAGAAGAAGATGGAGCAGAAGAAGAAAAAGAATGAGAAGATAAAAAAGACACAGAAGAAGAAGAAGAAGAAAATGAAGAAGAAGAAGAAGAAGAAGAAGAATAAGAGGAGGAAGAGGAAGAAGAAGAAGAAGAAGAAGAATAAAAAGAAGAAGAAGAAGTGTAGAAGAAGGGAAAGAAGAAGAAGAAGAAGAAGGGTCGAAGAAGAGGGACACAAAGAAGAGGAAGAAGAAGAAGAAGAAGAAGAAGTGGAAGAAGAAGAAGTAGTAGAAGAAGTCAAAGAAGAAGTAGAAGAAAAGAAAAAAGAAGAAGAGAAAGATTAAGAAGAATAAGGAGTTGAAGTCGAAGAAGAAGAAGAAGAAGAAGAACAAGAAGAAGAAGAAGAAGAAGATGAAGAAGAAGAAGAAGGAGATGATGAAGGAGAAGAAGGAAAAGAAGAAGAAGAAGAAGAAGATGAAGAAAAAGAAGAAGACAAAGAACAAAGAAGAAGAAGAAGATAAAGAAGAAGGAGAAGAGGAAGAAGAAGAAGAAGGTAAAGAAGAAGAAGAAGAAGAAGAAAAGGAAGAAGAAGAAGAAGAAGGAGAAGAAGAAGATGGAGAAGAAGAAGAAGAAGAATAAGAAGAAGAAGAAGAATAAGAAGAAGAACAAGAAGGAGAAGAAGAACAAGGAGGTAGAGAAGAAGAAGAAGAAGAAGGAGTAGAAAAAGAAGGAGAAGTAGTAGAAGAAGACGAACAACAATAAGAAGATGACAAAGAAGAGGAAGATTAAGAAGAAGAAGATGAAGAAAAAAAGAAGAAGAAGAGTATGATGACGAACAAGAAGATGATGAAGAAGAAGAAGAGGAAGAAGAAAAAGAAGAAAAAGATAAAGAAGAAGAAGAAGAAGATAAATTTGAAGAAGAAGATGAAGAAGAAGATGAAGAAGAAGGAAAAGAAGAAAATGAAGAACAATATAAAGAAGAAGTGGAAGAAGAGGAACTTGGCAGAGGAGTTGAAGAGATGAAGAAGAAGAGGACAAAGAAGAAGAATAATAAGAAGAAGAAGAAGAAGAAAAAGAAGAACATGATAATGAAGAAGTAGAAGAAGAAGGTGAAGAAGAAGATGACAAAAAGAAGAAGAAGATGACGAAGAAGAAGACGAAGAAGAAGAAAAGAATAATAATAATAATGATAAAAAGAGAATAATGAAGAAGAAGAAGAAGAAGAAGGCGAAGGTGAAGGAGAAGGAGAAGCAGAAAGAGAATGAGAAGAAGAAGTAGGAGAAGAAGAAGAAAAGATGGAGGAGAAGAAGAAGAAGAAGAAGAAGAAGAAGAATTAAAAGAAGATGGAGAAGAAGAAAGAGAACAAGAAGGTGAAGAAGGAAGTGGAGGAGGAGAAGAAGAAGAAGAAGTAGAAGAAGTTGAAAAAAAGATGAAGAAGAAGATGAAGATGAAGACGAAGATGAAGAAGAAGAAGATGATGATGATAAAGAAGAAGAAGACAAGGAAGAAGATGAAGACAAAGAATAAGAAGAAGAAGAAAAAAAGAAGTAGTAGAAGAACAAGTTGATGATGATGATGAAGAAGAAAACGAAGAAGAAGAAAGAGTAAAAGAAGAAGAAAGAGAAGAAGAAGAAGGAGAAGAGGCAGAAGAAGAAGAAGAAGACGAAGAAGAAGGAGGAGGAGAAGAAGAAGAAGAAGATTTATAAGAAGTAGAAGAAGGAGAAGAAGGAGGAGGAGAAGAAGATGGAGAAGAAGAAGAAGTTGAAGAGGAAAAAGAAGAAGAAGATGAACAAAATGAAGAAGAAGAAGAAGGAGAAGAAGAAGAAGAAGAAGATGGGGACAAAGAAGAAGAAGAAAAAAAGAACGAAGAAGATGAAGATGAAGAAGAAGAAGAAGAAGAAGAAGAAGATGCATAAGGGGAAAGAGAAAAAGATGGAGGAGAAGAAGAAGAAGAAGAAGAAGGAGTACAAGAAGGAGAAGAAAAAGTAGAAAAAGAAAAAGAAGAAGAAGAAAGAGAATTAGAAGAGGACGAAGAAGAAGAAGAAGATGATGATGAAGATGAAGAAGAAGAAGAAAAAGAAGAAGATGAAGAAAAATAAGAAGAAGAAGAAGAAGAAGTCGTAGAAGAAGAAGAAGTCTAAGAAGAAGAAGAATAAGAAGAAGAAGAAGCAGAAGAAGAAGAAGAAGAAGAATAATGGAAAGAAGAAAATGAGAAGATGATGATGAAGATGAAGAAGAAGAAGAAAAAGATGAAGAAGCAGAGGAAGAAGATGAAGAAGTAGAAGAAGAAGAAGTTGATTATGTGCAAAATTAAGAAGAATAACAAGAAAAAGAAGAAGAAGAAGAAAAAAAAGAAAAAGAAAAAAAAAGTAAAAGAAGAAGGCAAAGAAAAAGAAGAAGAAGAAGAAGAAGTCGATGAAGAAGAAGAAGAAGAAACGAAGAAGAGGAAGAAAATGCAGAAGAAGAAGAAAACAAACAAGAATAAGAAGAAAAAGAAAAAGAAGTACAAGAAGAAGAAGAAGAAGAAGGAGAAGAAGGAGAAGAAGGAGAAGGAGAAGAAGAAGAAGAAGACATATAATAATAATAATAATAATAATAATGATAAGAAGAACAAGAAGAAGAAGATAAAGAAGAAGACAAAGAAGAAGACGAAGAAGAAGAAGTAGAAGAGGAAGAAGAAGAAGAAGAAGAAGAAGAAAAAGAAGAAGCAAATCCAGAAGAAAAAGAAAACAAAGAAAAAGAAGAAGAAGAAAGAGAAGAAGAAGAAGGAGAAGAACAAGAAGAAGAAAAAGGAAAAGAAGAAGAAGAAGAAGAAATAGAAGAAGAAGAAAAAGAAGGAGAAGAAGAACATGATGAAGTTGAAGATGAAGAAGAAGAAAAATAATAAGGCAAAGAAGAAGAAGAACTTGAAGAAAAAGTAGAAGAAGAGAAAGATGATGAAGAAGAAAAAAAAGACGAAGAATAAGATGAAGATGATGATGAAGAAGAAGAAGAAGAGGAAAAGAAGAAGAATAAGAAGGCAAAGTAGAAGGAGAAGAGGAAGAAGAGCATAGAGATGAGCATGAAGGAGAAGAAGATGGTCAAGAAGAAGAAGGTGAAAAAGAAGAAGGAAGTGAAGAACAAGAAGAAAAAGGTTAAGAAGAGGAAGAGGAAAAAGATGATGAAGAAGAAGCCAAAGAAGAAGAAGAACATGAAGAAGAAGAAGAAGAAGAAGAATAACAATAAGAAGATGAAGAAGAAGAAGAAGATGAAGAAGATGAAGAAGAAGAAGAAGAAGAATAAGAAGAATATAAAGTAGTAGAAGAAAATGGAGAATAGCAAGAAGAAGAAGAAGAAGAAGAAGAATAAGAAGAAGAAAGAGAAGAAGAAGAAGAAGGAAAAATATAAGGAGTAGGAGAAGAAGAAGATGAAGACAAAGTAGAAGGAGAAAGAGAAGGAGAAGAAGAAGAAGAAGAAGAAGAAGAAGACAAAGAAGAAGGAGATGATAAAGAAGAAGAAGAAGAAGAAGAAGAAGAAGAAGAAGAAGAGAAAGAAGAAGAAGAAGAAGAAGAAGAAGATGGAGAAGGAGAATAAGAAGAAGAAGAAGAAGAAGAAGAAGGTGGAGAAGAAGAAGAATAAAAGGAAGAAGAATAAGGGGAAGTAGAAGAAGAAGAGAAGAAGAAGAAGAAGACGGAGAAAAAAGATTAAAAAAAAGAAAAAGAAGAAGAAGAAGAAGACGAAGAAGAAGATGAACAAGAAGACGAAGAAGAAGAAGAAGAGGAAGAGGATGAGGAGGAAGAAGAAGTAGAAGTAGAAGAAGACGAAGAAGATGATGAAGAAGAAGACGAAGATGAAGAAGGAGATGAACAAGAAGAACAAGAAGAAGAAGAAAAAGGAGAAGAAAAAGAAGAATAAAAAGATGAAGATGTGGAAGAAGAAGAAGAAGAAGAAGAAGAATGCTAACAAGATGAAGAAGAAGAAGATGAAGAAGGAGAAGGAGAAGAAGAAGACAAAGAAGAAGAAGACGAAGAAGAAGAGGAAGAAGAAGAAGAAGAAGAAGAAGAAGAAGTAGAAGAACAAGAAGAAGAAGAAGACGATAAAGAAGAACAAGATGATGACGATGAAGAAGAAGATGAAGAATAATAACAATAAGAAGAAGAAATCAAAGAAGAAGGATAAGAAGAAGGTGAAGGAGAAGGAGAAGGAGAAGGAGAAGAGAAGAAGAATAAAACATAGAAGAAGTAGGAGAAGAAGAAGAAAAAGAAGGAGAAGGAGGCAGATAAGAAGAAGAAAAAGTAGAAGAAGAAGAAGAAGAAGAAGTTGGAGAAGAAGGAGAAGATGAAGTTGGAGAAGAAGAAGATGAAGGGGTAGAAAAAATTAGAAGTAGAAGAAGGAGAAGAACAAGAAGAAGAAGAAGAAGAGGATGAAGAAGAAGAAGAAGAAGGTACAGAAGGAGAAGGAGAAGAAGAAAAAGAAGACAAAGAAGAAGTTGGAAAAGAAGAGGAAGAAGAATAAGAAAAAGAAGAAAGAGAAGAAGAAGAACAAGAAGAAGAAGGGTATGAAGAAGAACAAGAAGAATACAAAGAAGAAGCAGAAGAAGAAGAAGAAGAGGAGGAGGAAGAAGGAGAAGAAGAAGAAGAAGAAGAAGGCAAAGAAGAACACGAAGAAGAAGAAGAAGAAGAAGAAGAAAAGGAAAAGGAAGAAGAAGAAGACAAAGATGAAGAAGAATATGGACTCGAAGTCAAAGAAGAAGAAGAAGAAGAAAAAGAAGAAGAAATAAAAGAATCAAAAGAAGAAGAAGAAGAGGAAGAAGAAGAAGATGATGATCAAGAAGAAGAAGAAGAAGAAGGGAAAGAAGATGGAGAAATAAATGGAGAAGAAGAAGAAAAAGAAGAAGAAGAAAAAGAAGACAAAGAAGAAGAAGAAGAAGAATAAGAAGAAGAAGAAGAAAAAGAAGAAGATGAAGAAGAAGGAGAAGAAGAAGACAAAGAAGAAGAAGAAGAAGAATAAAAAGAAGAAGAAGAAGAAGAAGAAAAAGAAGTAGAAGAAGAAGAATAAGAAGAAGAAAAAGAACAAAGCAAAGAAGAAGAAGAAGAAGAAGAAGAGCAAGATGAATAGGAAGAAGAAGAAGATTAAGGCGAAGAAGAAGATGAAGAAAAAGAAGAAGTTGAAGAAGAAAAAGAAGAAGACGAAGAAGAATAAAAAGAAGATGTAGAAGAAGAAGAAGAAGGAGAAGAAGAAGAAGAAGAAGAAGGCAAAGAAGAAAAAGTAGTCGAAGAAGAAGAAGATGATGATGAAGAAGAAGAAAAAGACAAAGAAGAAGAAGAAGAAATACAAAAATGAGAAGAAAAGAATGTTGATGAAGAAGAAGAAGAAAAAAAAGAAGTAGAAGAGAAGAAAAAGCAGTAGGAGAAGGAGAAAGAGAATGACAAGAAGAAGAAGAAGAAGAAGCAGAAGAAGTAGAAGATTGAGAAGAAGAAGGAGAAGAAAAAGTAGAAAAAGTAAGAGAAGAAGAAGAAACAGAAGAAGAATAAGATGAAGAAGAAAAAGAAGAACCAGAAGAAGATGATGAAGAAGAAAAAGAAGATGTAGAAGTAGAAGAAGAATAAGAAGAAGATGAAGAAGAAAAAAAAGAGGAAGATGATAGAGAACAATAAGAAGATAAAGAATTAGATGAAAAAAAAGAAATTATAGAAGAGGAAGAAGAAGAAGAAGAAGTAGAAGAAGAAGAAAATGACGAAGTAGAAGAAGAAGAAAAAGATGAAGTTGAAGACGAAGAAGAAGACGGGGAAGAAGTAGAAGAAGAAGGCGAAGAAGAAGAAGAAGAAGAAGAAGAAGAAGAAGAGGAAGAAGAGCAAGAAGAAGAAGAAGAAGTATAAGAAGAAGAAGAAGAAGAAGGTGATGAAGATGAAGAAGAAGAAAAAAGTGAAGGTGTAGAGGAAGAAGACAAGGAAAATGTAGAGGAAGAAGAAGAAGAAGAAGATTAAAAAGAAGAAGAAGAAGAAGAAGGGGAAGAAGTGGAAGAAGAAGAAGACGAAGTAGACGAACAAGAAGAAGAAAAACATGAAGAAGAAGAAGAAGAGGAAGTAGAAGAAGAAGAACAAGAAGAAGAGGGAGAAGAAGAAG
>JAIUJO010001678.1:130000-132500 GCA_023846275.1 Vanilla planifolia
GGTGAAGAAAAAGGAGAAGAACACGAAGGGGAAGAAAAAGAAGAAGAAAAAGTAGTAGAAGAAGAATAAGAAGAAGAAAAAGAAGAAGAAGAAGAAGAAGAGGAAGTAGAGGAAGAAGAAGAAGAAGAATAAGAAGAAGACAAAAAAGAAGATGAAGAAGAAGTAGAAGAAGAAGAAGAAGAAATAAAAGAAGGAGATAAAGAAGAAGAAGAAGAAGAAGATGAACGAGAACAAGAAGAAGAAGAATTAGAAGAAGAAGTGGGAGAACCAAAATAGAAGACGAAGAAGAAAAAGAAGAAGGAGAAGCAAAAGACAAAGAAGAAGAAGAAGAAGAAGAAGAAGAAAGAGAGGAAAAGAAGAAGAAAAATAAGAAGAAGAAGAAGAAAGAGATGAAGAACAAGAAGGAGAAGAAGGAGAAGGAGAAGGAAGAGGTGGAGGAGAAGAAGAAGAAGAAAAAGAAGATGAAGAAGATGATGAAGAAGAAGAATAAGAAAAACAAGAGGAAAAAGAAGAGGAAGAAGAATAAGAAGGAGGAGAAGTAGAAGAAGAAGGAGAAGAAGAACAAGAAGAAGATGATGAAGAAGAAGACAAAGAAGAAGAAGTAGAAAAAAGAAGAAGAAGAAGATGAGGAAGAAGAAGAAGAAGAAGAAGAAGAAGAAGAAGAAGAAGAAGAAGAGGAAGAAGTGAATACAGAAGAAGAAGAAAACAAAGAAGAAGAAGAAGAAGAAGAAGAAGAATTCGTAGATGATGAAGAAGTAGAAGAAGAAGATATAAAAAAGAAGAAAACAAAGAAGAAGAAGAAGAAGAAGAAGAAGAGGAAGGAGAAGAAGAAGAAGAAGAAGGAGAAGAAGGAGGAAAAGAAGAAGAGGAAGAAGAAGAAGATGAAGAATGATGAGGAGAAGAAGAAGAAGAAGAAGTTGAAGAAGAAGAAGAAGAAGTTGAGGATGAAGAAGAAGAACAAGAAGACGATGACAATGAAGAAGAAGAGGATCAAGAAGATGAAGATGAGGAAGAAGAAAAAGAAGGCACATAATAAGATGAAGACGAAGAAAAGGAATAAGAAGAAGAAGAAGAAGAAGAAGAAGAAGAAGAAGAAG
Source organism: Vanilla planifolia (assembly GCA_023846275.1). Taxonomy (NCBI): domain Eukaryota; kingdom Viridiplantae; phylum Streptophyta; class Magnoliopsida; order Asparagales; family Orchidaceae; genus Vanilla; species Vanilla planifolia. The sequence continues at coordinate 131,098 of JAIUJO010001678.1, forward strand.
ATGATGAAGAAGAAGATGAGGAAGAAGAAGAAGAAGTACATGGAGAGGAGCAAGAAGGAGGAGGAGAAGAAGAAGAAGAAGAAGAAGATGAAGAAAAAGAAGAAGAAGAAGAAGAAGAAGAAGAAGAAGAAGACGGTGAAGAAGAAGTAGGAGAAAAAGAAGGAAGGGAAGAAGAAGAAAAAGTTGAAGAAGACGAAGAAGATGAAGATGATGAAGAAGAAGAAAAAGAAGGAGAAGAAGAAGATTATGAAGAAGAAGAAGAATAAGAAGAAGAAGAAGAAGAAGAAGAAGAAGACGGTGAAGAAGAAGTAGGAGAAAAAGAAGGAAGGGAAGAAGAAGAAGAAAAAGTTGAAGAAGACGAAGAAGATGAAGATGATGAAGAAGAAGAAAAAGAAGAAGAAGAAAAAGATTATGAAGAAGAAGAAGAATAAGAAGAAGAAAAAGAAGAAGAAGAAGAAGAAGAATTAGAAGAAGAAGAATATGAAGAAGAAGAGAAGAAGAAGAAGAAGAATAAGAAGAAGAAGAAGAAGAACGAGAAGAAGAAGGAGGCAAAAAATGAGTAGGTGAAGAAGAAGATTAAGTAGAAGAAGAAGGAGAAAGAGAAGGTGGAGAAGAGGAAGAAGAAGTAGAAGAAGAAAAAGAATAAGACAAAGAAGAAGAAAAAGAAGTAGATGATGACATGGAAAAAGAATAAGAAAAGGAAGAAGAAGAATAAGAAGAAGAATAAGAAGAAGAAAAAGAAGAAGAAGTAGAAGATGAGGAAGAGGAAGAAGAAGAAGAGGAACAAAAAGAAGAAGAAGAAGATGATGAAGAAGAAGAAGAAGAAGAATAGGAATAATAATAATAAATAATAATACTAATAATAGTAATAATAATAATAACAATAATAATAAGAATAATAATAATAAGAACAAGTAGAAGAAGTAACATCGGTAGAAGAGAGGAAAAGAAGAAAAGATGTTTCGAAGAAGGCCATGTAGAGGAAGAAGCTGAAGGGGAAGAAGAACAACAAGATAAAGAAGAAGAAGAAGACGAAGAAGAAGAAGAAGAAGACAATGAAGAGGAGGAAGATGAATAGGAAAAAGAAGAAGAAGAAGAAGATGAAGAAGTGAAAAAAAAAGAAAAAGAAGAAGAAGAAGTCGATGAAGAAGAAGAAGAACAAGAGGTAGATGATGAAGAAAAAGAAGAAGAGAAAGAAGAAGAAGAAGAAGAAGATGAAGAAGAAGAAAAAGAAAAAGATGATGATGATGAAAAAGAAGAAGAAGGAGAAGAAGAAGAAGAAGAAGAACAAGATGATGGTGTAGAAGAAGAAGAAGAAAAAGAAGGTAAAGAGGAAGAAGAAGACAATGAAGAGGAAGAAGAAGAAAAGGAAGAAGAAGACGATGACAAAGAAAATAAATAAG
>JAIUJO010001678.1:140000-152500 GCA_023846275.1 Vanilla planifolia
GAGGAGAAGCAGAAGACAAAGAAGAAGAAGTACAAGAAACCGAAGAAGAAGAAGAAGAAAAATAAAAAGAAAAAGAAGAAGAAGAAGAAGAAGAAGAAAGAGAAAAAAAAGAAGAAGGACAAGAAGGAGAAGACGAAGGAGGAGAAGGAGAAGAAGAAGAAGAAAAATAAGAAGAAGATGAAGCAGAAGAAGAAGAAGAAGAAGAAAAAGGAGAGGAAAAAGAAGACGAAGAACAGGAATAAGAAGGAGGAGAAGTAGAAAAACAAGAAGGAGAAGAAGAACGAAAAGAAGAAGGAGAAGAAGAAGAAAAAGAAGAAGAAAAGGAGAAGAAGAAGAAGAAGAAGTAGAAGTAGAAGAAGAAGAAGAAGAAGAAAAGAGAGGAAGAAGATGGAGGGGAAGAAAAAGGAGAAGAATGAGGAGAAGAAGAAGAAGAAGAGGAAGAGGAAGAAGATGAAGAAGAAGAAGAAGAAGATGTTTAAGAAGGAGGAGGAGGAGGAGATGGAGGAGGAAGAGGAGGAGGAGAAGGAGCAGAAGAAGAAGAAGAAGAAGAAGAAGAAGAAGAAGAAGGGGAAGAGCAAGAAGAAGAAGAAAAAGAATCAGAAGAACAAGAAGATGGCGATGACGAAGAAAAAGAAGAAGAATAAGAAGAAGAGGAAGAGGAAGAAAAAGAAGATGAAAATGTAGTAAGAGAAGAAGACGAAGAAGAAATAGATGAACAAGAAGAAGAAAAAGGAGAAGTCAAAGTAGTAGAAGAAGAAGGAGAAGAAGAAGAAGAAGATGAACAAGCAGTAGCAGTAGTAGTAGTAGTAGAAGAGGAAGTAGAAGAAGAAGAAGAAGAACAAGAAGTCAAAGAAGTAGAAGAAGAAGAAGAAGTAGAAGAAGAAGAAGAAGGAGAAGAAGTAGAAGAAGAACATGAAGACAAAGAAAAGAAGAAGAAGAAGTAGAAGAAGTAGAAGAAGAAGATAAGGAAGAAGAAGAAAAAAAGAAGAAGAACAAGTAGAAGAAGAAGGTTAAGAAGAAGAAGATGGAGAAGAAGAAGAAAAAGAAGAAGACGAAGAAGAAGAAAAGGAAGGAGAAGGAGAAGGAAAGAAAGAAGCGAAACGATGGGGAGGGGAAGAAGAAGAAGAAGAAGAACCTGAAGAAAACGAAGAAGAGGAGGAAGAAGAAGAAGAAGACAAAAATGAAGAAGAAAAAGAAGGAGAAGAAGACAAAAATGAAGAAGAAAAAGAATAAGAAGAAGAAGAAGAAGAAGAAGACAAAAATGAATTTGAAGAAGATAAAGAAGGACGAGGAGGACGAGAAGAAGAAGAAGAAGAAGATGAAAAAGTAGAAGAAGAAGGCAAAGAAGAAGGAGGAGAAGAAGAAGAAAAAGAAGAAGAAAAAGGAGGAGAAGAAGAAGAAGAAGAAGAAGTAGAAGAAGAAGAAGAAGAAGAAGAAAAAGAAGAAGAAGAAGAAGAAAGAGAGGAAGAAGAAGGAGAGGAACAAAAAGGAGAAGATGAGAAGAAGAAGAAGTAGAAGAAGATGAAGAAGAAGAAGAGGAAGATGACGATGAAGAAGAAGAAGAAGAAGAAGATGATGATGATGATGATGAAGAAGAAGAAGGAGGAGCAGGAGGAGGAGGAGGAGATGGAGAAGGAAGAGGAGGGTGAGGAGAAGGAGCATAAGTAGTAGAAGAAGAAGAAGGAGGAGGAGAAGAGCAAGAAGAAGAAGAAGAAAAAGAATCAGAAGAACAAGAAGAAGGCGATGACGAAGAAAAAGAAGATGAACAAGAAGAAGAGGAAGAGGAAGAAGAAGAAGATGAAAATGTAGTAGGAGAAGAAGAAGAAGAAATAGAAGAACAAGAAGAAGAAGAAGGAGAAGTCAAAGTAGTAGAAGAAGAAGGAGAAGAAGAAGAAGAAGAAGATGAAGAAGCAGCAGCAGTAGTAGTAGTAAAAGAAGAAGAAGAGGAAGTACTAGAAGAAGAAGAAGGTAAGGAAGAAGAAGGAAAAGAAGAAGAAGAACAAGTAGAAGAAGAAGGTTAAGAAGAAGAAGAAGGAGAAGAAAAAGAAAAAGAAGAAGGGGAAGAAGAAGAAAAGGAAGGAGATGTAGAAGGAAACAAAGAAACAGAAGGAGGGGGAGGGGAAGAAGAAGAAGAAGAAGAACCTGAAGAAGACAAAGAAGAGGAAGAAGAAGGAGAAGAAGACAAAAATGAAGAAGAAAATGAAGAAGAAAATGAAGAAGAAGAAGAAGAAGAAGAATTTGAAGAGGACAAAGAAGGACGAGGAGGAGGAGAAGAAGATGAAGATGAAGAAGAAGAAGGTGAAAAAGAAGAGGGAAAAGAGGAAGAAGAACACGTAGAAGATAAATAAGGTGAAGAAGAAGAAGGAGAAGGAGAAGAAGAAGAAGAAAAATAAAGAGAAGGAGAAGAGGGAGAAGGAGAAGGAGACGAAGAAGTGGGAGGAGGAGGAGGGGAAGAAGAAGAAGAAGAAGAAGAAGATGAAGAAGCAGAAGATAAATAAGTTGAAAAAGAAAAAGAAGAAGAAGAAGATGAAGAAGATGAAGAAGTAGAAGAAGGAAAAGAAGGAGGAGGAGGAGAAGAAGACGAATATGAAGACTTTGAAGAAGGAGAAAAAAGGAAGAACAAGTTGAAGACAAAGAAGAAGAAGAATTAGTAGAAGCTGAAGAAGAGGAAGAAGAAGAAGAAGAAGAAGAAGAAGAAAAAGAAGAAGAAGAAGGAGAAGGAGAAGGAGAAGCAGGTGGAAAAGAAGTAGAAGAAGAAGAAGAAGAAGAATAAGAAGACGAAGAAGAAAATGAAGATGAACCAAAAGTCGAAGAAGAGGAAGAAGAAGAAGAGGAAGAAGAAGATGAGGAAGAAAAAGATGAGGAAGAAGAAAAAGAAGAAGAAGAAGAATAGAAAGAAGAAGAAGAAGAGAAGAAGTCAAAGAAGAAGAAGAAGAAGAAGAAGAAGAAGAAGACGAAGAAGAAAAAGAAGAAGAAGAAGAAGAAGTAAAAGGAGGAAATAAAGAAGAAGAGGAACAAGAACAAAGGTAGAATTAGAAGTAGAAGAAGGAAAAGAAAAATAGGTGAAGAAGAAGAAGAAGAAGGAGAAGCAGAAGACAATGAAGAAGAAGAAGAAGAACAAGAAACAATAGAAGAAGAAGAAGAAAAATAAGAAGAAGAAGAAAGAGAAGAAGAACAAGAAGAAGGACAAGAAGGAGAAGGAGAAGGAGGAGGAGGAGGAGAAGAAGAAGAAGAAAAATAATAAGAAGAAGAAGATGAAGAAGAAGAAGAAGAAGAAAAAGAAGAGGAAAAAGAAGACGAAGAAGAAGGATAAGAAGGAGGAGAAGTAGAAAAAGAAGAAGGAGAAGAAGAAGGCAAAGAAGAAGGAGAAGAAGAAGAAAAAGAAGAAGAAAAAGGAGAAGAAGAAGAAGAAGAAGTAGAAGAATAAGAAGAAAAAGAGGAAGAAGAAGAAGAAGAAGAAGAAAGTGAGGAAGAAGAAGGAGAGGAAGAAAAAGGTGAAGAGTGAGGAGAGGAAGAAGAAGAAGAAGAAGAAGAAGAAGAAGAAGTGGAAGAAGATGAAGAAGAAGAAGAAGAAGAAGAAGAAGATGTTCAAGAAGAAGAAGGAGGAGGAGGAGGAGGAGGAGGAGGAGGAGTTGGAAGAGGAAGAGGAGGAGGAGGATAAGGAGCAGAAGAAGAAGAAGAAGAAGAAGAAGGAGAAGAGCAAGAAGAAGAAGAAAAAGAATCAGAAGAACAAGAAGAAGGCGATGACGAAGAAAAAGAAGATGAACAAGAAGAAGAGGAAGAGGAAGAAGAAGAAGATGAAAAGGTAGTAGGAGAAGAAGACGAAGAAGAAATAGTTGAACAAAAAGAAGAAGGAGAAGACAAAGTAGTAGAAGAAGAAGGAGAAGAAGAAGAAGAAGATGAAGAAGCAGCAGCAGTAGTAGTTATAGTAGTAGTAGTAGAAGAGGAAGTAGAAGAAGAAGAAGAAGAAGAAGAAGAAGAAGTTGAAGAAGAAGAATAAGAAGTCAAAGAAGAAGAAGGCTAAGAAGAAGAAGAAGAAGAAGAACATGAAGACAAAGAAAAGAAGAAGAAGAAGTAGAAGAAGAAGATAAGGAAGAAGAAGGAAAAGAAGAAGAACAAGTAGAAGAAGAAGGTTAAGAAGAAGAAGGAGAAGAAGAAGAAAAAGAAGAAGATGAAGAAGAAGAAAAGGAAGGAGAAGGAGAAAGAAACAAAGCAGCGAAATGATGGGGAGGGGAAGAAGAAGAAGAAGCAAAACTTGAAGAAAACAAAGAAGAGGAAGAAGAAGAAGAAGAAGTCAAAAATGAAGAAGAAAAAGTAGAAAAAGAAGAAGAAGAAGAATTTGAAGAAGACAAAGAAGGACAAGGAGGAGGAGAAGAAGAAGATGAAGATGAAGAAGAAGATGAAAAAGAAGAAGAAGAAGGCAAAGGAGAAGGAGAAGAAGAAGAAAAAGAAGAAAAAAAGGAGAAGAAGAAGAAGAAGAAGTAGAAGAAGAAGAAGTAAGAGAGGAAGTAGAAGGAGAGGAAGAAAAAGGAGAAGAATAAGAAGAAGAAGAAGAAGAAGATGATGAAGAAGAAGAAGAGGAAGAAGATGATGATGAAGAAGAAGAAGATGATGAAGAAGAAGAAGAAGAAGAAGGACAAGAAGAAAAAGAAGAAGAAGAAGGAGAAAGAGAAGAAGAAAAAGTTGGAGAAGAAGAAGATGAAGGAAAAGAAGGAAGTGAAAATAAAGAAGAAGATGAAAAAAAAAGAAGAATAAGAAGTACAAGAAGAAGAAGGAGAAGGGGAAGAAGAAGAAGAAGAAGTAGAAGAAGAAGAAAAAAAAGAAGAAGAAGATGAAGAAGGAAGAGGCAAAGAAAAAGAAGAAGAAGAAGTAGATGAAGAAGAAGTGGAAAAGGTATTCAAAGAAGAGGATGATGAATAAGAGGAAGACAAAGGAGAAGAAAGAGAAGAAAAAGAGGAAGAAGAAGAAGAAGAAGAAGAAGAAGAAGAAGCAAAAGGAGAACAAGAAGAAGGAGACGAGAAAGATGAAGAAGTTCAAGAAGAGTTTGAAGAAGAACAAGTATAAGAACACGAAGGTGAAGAAGAAGAAGTAGATGAAGAAAATGAATAAGAAGAGGAAGAAGAAGAAGATGATAATGATGAAAACGAAGTAGAAAAAGAAGAAGAAGAAGAAGAAGAAGAAGAAGAAGAAGAAGAAGAAGGCATAGAAGAAGAAGAGGAAGAAGAGCAAGAAGAAGAAGAAGGTGAAAATGAAGAAGAAGATTGAGAAGAAGAAAAAGAACTAGAAGAAGAAGATGAAGAAGAAGAAGAAAAACAAGGAGAAGAAGAAAAAGAAGGAGAAGAAAAAGATGGAGAAGAAGAAGAAGTACAGGAAGAAGAAGGAGAAGGGTAAGAAGAAGAAGTAAAGAAAGAAGGAGAAGAAGAAGTAGAGGAAGGTGAACAAGGAAGGGGCAAAGAAGAAGAAGAAGAAGATGATGATGAAGAAGAAGTAGAATTAGATGAAGACGAAGAAGAAGGAGATGAAAAAGTGGAAGAAGAAGATGAAGAAGAGGAAGATGAAGATGAGGAAGTCAAAGGAGAAGAAGAAGAAGAAGATGTAGTAGAAGACAAAGAAGAAGAAGAAGAAGAGGAAGAAGAAGAAGAAAGAGAAGAAAAGTAAGAAAAAGACAAACAAGAAGATGACAGAGAAGAATAAGAAGAAGAAGAAAAAAGGCAAAGAAGAAGAGGAGGAAGAAGAAGAAGAAAAAGAAGAAGATTAAGAAGAATAAGAAGAAGGATAGAAGAACAACATGAAGCAGTTGAAAGGCAGGAAGATTAAGAAGAAGAAAAAGAGGAATGAGAAGAAGAAGAGGAAGAAGAAGAAGAAGAAGATGAAGCAGAAGATGAAGAAGATGAAGAAGATGAAGAAGAGGAAGAAGTAGAAGAAAATGAAGAAGAAGAAGAAGAAGAAGAAGAAGATGAAGATGAAGATGGAGAAGATGAAGAAGAATATGAAGATGAAGAAGAAGTAGAAGAGGTGGAAGAAGAAGAAGAAGAGGAAGAAGGAGAGGAAGAAGGAGAAGAAGAAGAAGAAGTCAAAGAAGTAGAAGAAGAAGAAAAAGATGAAGAAAAAGAAGAAGACGAAGGCAAAGAAGAAGACAAAGAAAAAGAATAAAAAGAAGAAGAAGACAAAGACAAGAAGGAGATAAAGAAGAAGAAGAAGACGAAGTAGAAGAAGAAGAATTAGATGAATAATAAGATGAAAAAGAAGAATTAGTAGAAGAAAAAGAAGGGTAATAAGATGAATAAAAAGAAAAAAGGATGGAGAAGAAGAAGAAGAACAAGAAGAAGAAGAAGAAGTACAAGATAAAGAAGAAGCAGAAGAAGAAGAAGGAGAAAATGAAGAAGAAGAGGAAGAGGAACAAGAAGAAGAACAAGGAGAAAATGAATAAGAAGAAGAAGACGAAGAAGAAGAATAGACAAAGAAGAAGAAGAAAAAGGAGAAGAAGGCGAAGAGGAAGAAAAAGAAGAAGAAGAGCAAGAAGAAGAAAAGAAGAAGAAGAAGAAGAAGAACAAAAAGACGACGAAGAAGAAGAAGTAAATGAAGAAGAAGAAGAAGAGGAAGAATAAGAATAACAAGAAGAAGAAGAAGAAGAAGAAGGAGGAGAAAAAGAACAAGAAAAAGAAGAATAAGAAGAAGAAGAAGATGAAGAAGAAGAAAAATAAGAAGGAGGTGAAGATGAAAGAGAAGAAGAAGAAGAAGAAGAGGAAGAAGAAGATTATGATGAAGAAAAAGAAGAAGAAGAAGGAGAAGAAGAAGAAGAAGAAGAAGAAGAATAAGAAGAAGAAGAAGAAGATGGAGAAGAAGAATAAGAAGAGCACAAAGAAAATGAAGATGAAGAAGAATTAGAAGTCATAGAAGAAGAAGAAGATGATGAAGAAGAAGAAGAAAAAGACAAAGAAGTAGAAGAATAAGAAGACAAACAAAAAGTAGTAGACGAAGAAGAAGAAGAAGAAGAAGAAGAAGAAGAAGAAGAAGATGTAGAAGTAGAAGGAGAAGATAGAGAAGAAGAAGAAGGAGAGGAACAAGAAGAAGAACTGCAAGAACAAGAAGTAGAAGAAGGAGAAGAAGATGAAGAAGAGGAAGGAAAAGAAGAAGAAGATAATAGAGAAGTAGAAGTAGAAGAAGGAGATGAACAAGTAGAATAAGAAGAAGGAGAAGAAGAATGATAAGAACTAGAAGAAGTAAAAGAAGAAAAAGAGGACGTAGAAGAACAAGAAGATGACTAAGAAGAATAAGAATAAGTCAAAGAAGTCAAAGAAGAAGATGTAATAGAAGGAGAAGAAAAAGAAGAAGAAGAAGAAGAAGAAGAAGAAGAAAAAGAAGACAACGAAGAAGAAGATGAAGAAGTAGAGGAAGAGGAAGAAGGAGAAGATGAAGAAGAAGAAGAAGAAGAAGAACAAAAAGCAGAAGAAGAAGAAGAGAAAGAAGAAGAAGAAGAATAAGAAGAAGAGGAAGAAGAAGAAGAAGAAGAAGAGGTAGAAGAGACGAAGTGAGGAAGACAAAGAAGAGGAGGATGAGGAATAGGAAGAATAAGTAGAAGAAGAAGAAAAAGAAAGAGTCAAAGAAGAAGAAGAAGAGGAAGAAGAAGAAGAAGAAGAAGAAGAATGTGAAGAAGAAGAAGAATAAGAAGAAGAATAGCAAGAAGAAGAAGAAGATGAAGAAGAAGAAGAAAAAGATGAAGAACAAGAAGAAGAAGAACAAGAAAAAGAAGATAATTATGAGGAAGAAGAAGATGATGCTGATAAACAAAAAGAAAAAGGAGAAGAAGATGAAGTTGAAGAGAAAGAAGTCAAAGAAGAAGAAGAAGAACAAGAAGAAGAAGAAGAAGGAAAAGATAAACAAGAAGACAAATAAGAAGAAGAATAAAAGAAGAAGAAGAAGAAGGAAAAGAAGAAGGAGAAGAAGAAGAAGAAGAATAAAAAGAAGATAAAGAGGAAAAGAAGAAGAAGAACAAAAGGAAGAAGAAGAAGCGCAAGAAGAAGAAGAAGAAGAAGAGGAGGAGGAAGAAGGGAAGAAGAACGAGAATGAGAAGGAAAAGGAGATGAAGAAGAAAAAAAAGTTGTTATAGTAGTAGTAGTAGAAGTTGAAGTAGAAGAAGAGGAAGAAGAAGAAGAAGGAGAAGGGGAAGAACAAGAAGCAGAAAAAGATGAATTAGAAGAAGGAGAAGAAGAAGAAGAATAAGAAAATAAGAAGACGAAAGAGAAGAAGGGGAAGAAAGAGGAGGTGGAGGAGGAGATGAAGAATAAGAAGAAGAAGAAAAAGAAGAAGAAGAAGAAGAAGAAGAAGAAGAAGAAAAAGATGAAGAAGAAGAATAAAAAAAGAAGAAGAAGACAAAGAAGAAAAAGAAGAAGATGGAGAAGAAGAAGAAGAAGAAGAAGAAGAAGTAGAACAAGAAGTAAAAGAAGAAGAAGAAGAAGAAGAAGAAGGAGAAGACAAAGAAGAAGAAGAAGAAGAGGGAGTAGAGGAAGAAGAAGATTTAGAAAATGGTGTAGAAGAAGAAAAAGAAGAAGAATAAGATGGAGAAGAAGAAGAAGAAGAGAAAAAGAAGAGAAAGAAGAAGAAAAGGAGGAAGAAGAAGAAGAAGAACAAACGATGAGGAAGAAGAAGAAGATGAAGAAGAAGAAGACGAGGAAGAAGAAGAAGAAGAAGATCAAGAAAAAGAAGGTGAAGATGGATAAGATCAAGAAGAAGATGAAGGAGAAGAAGAAGAGGAAGACAAAAGAATAAGGAGAAGAAGAAGAAGAATGAAGAAAAAGAAGAATTAGAAGATGAAGAAGGAGAAGAAGAAGTTGAAGACGAAGAAGAAGAAGAAGAAGAACAAGATGAAGAAAAAGAAAAAGAGGACGAAGAAAGAGTAGATGAAATGGAAGAAGAAAAAGAAAAAGAACAAGAGGACGAAGAAGAAATAGAAGAAGAAGAAGACGGAGAAGAAGAAGAAGAAGAAGAAGAAGATGAAGATCACAAATAAGAGAAAGAAGCAGAAGAAGAAGAACAAGAAGAAGAAGAGGTGTAAGAAGAAGGAGAAAAAGAAGAAGAAGAAGTTAAAGAATAATAACAATAATAAGAAGAAGATGAAGAAAAAGTGGAAGAAGAAGAAGAGAACGAGAAAGAAGAAGAAGAATAATAAAAAGAAGAAGAAGAAAAAGAAGGAGACGGAGGATAAGAGGAAGGAGAAAGAGAAGAAGAAGAAGAAGAAGAACAATAACAACAACAACAAGAAAATGAAGAGAAAGTTGAACAACATGAAAGAGAAGAAGAAGAAGATGAAGCAAAAGAAGAAGAAGAAGAAGAAGAAGAAATAAAAGAAGATGACGAAGAAGAAGACGCCAAAGAAGAACAAGAAGAAGGAGAGAAAGAATGGGAAGAACAAGAAGAAGGAAAAGAAGCAGGAGAAGAAGAAGGAGAATAAGAAGAAGAGGAAGAAGAAGAAGAAGAAGAAGAAGAAGAGGAAGAGGAAGTCGAGAAAGAAGAAGAAGATGAAGACGAAGAAAAAGAAGATAAAGAAGAAGAAGAAGAAAAAGAAGAAGAGAAAGAAGTCGTAGTAGAAGCAAAAGAAGGAGAAGAAGAAGAAGAAGAAAAGTTGACGAAGAAGAATAAGAAGAAGAAGAAGTAGAAGAAGAAGAAGAAGAAGCAAAAGTAGGAGAAGAAGAAGAAGAAGAAGAAGAAGAAGAAGACAAAGAAGTAGAAGAAGAAGGGGAAGAAAAATAGGAAGAAGGAGAGTAAGAAGTTGATGATGATGATGATGAAAAAAAGAAGCAGAAAAGAAGCAGAAGATGAAGAAGAAGAAGTAAGATAAGAAGGAAAAGGAGAAAAAGAAGAAGAAGAAGAAGAAAAAGAAGCAAAAGAACGTCAAGGAGAAGAAGAAGAAGAAGAAGAAGAAGAAGAAGAAGACAATGAAGAAGAACAAGTGAAGGAACAAGAAGAACAAGAAGAAGAAGAAGAAGAAGAAGACAAAGAAGAAGAACAAGACAAGAAGAAGAGGAAGTTGAAGGAGATGATGATGATGAAGACGAAGAAGAATAAGAAGAAGAAGAAGAAGTAGAAGAAGAAGAAGAGGGCATTAAAGAAGAAGAAGAAGAAGAAGAAGATGATGATGATGATGAAGTGGGAGATCAAGAAGAAGATGAAAAAGAAGAAAAAGAAGGAGAAGAAGGAGAAAGAGAAGACGAAGAAGGAGAAGATGAAGAAGAAGGTGAAGAAGAAAAAGAAGAAGAAGAAGAAGAAGACGATGAAGAAGAAAAAAGAGAAGAAGAAGAAAAAGGAGAAGAAGAAGAAGTACAAGAAGAAGAAGGAGAAGAGGAAGAAGAAGAAGAAGAAGAAGGAGAAGAAGAAGAGGAAGATGTACAAGGAAGGGGAAAAGAAGAAGAAGAAGAAGATGGTGATGAAGAAGAAGTAGAAGAAGAAGAAGAAAAAGAAGAAGGAGATGAAGAAGTGGAAGAGGAAGACGAAGAAGATGAAGATGAAGATGAGGTAGCCGAAGGAGAAGAAGAAGAAGAAGAAAAAAAGAAGAAGAAGATGTAGTATAAGACAGAGAAGAAGAAGAAGAAGAAGAAGACAAAGAAGAAGATGACGAAGAAGAATAGGAAGAAGAAGAAGACAAAGAAGAAGAAGAAGAAGAAGATGATGACGATGGAGAAGAAGATGAAGAAGAAGAACAAGAATCAGTGGAAGGGTAGAAAGATGAAGAGGTAGAAAAAGAGGAATGAGAAGAAGAAGACAATGATAAAGAAGAAGATGAAGAAAAAGATGTAGAAGATGAAGAAGATAAAGATGAAGAAGAAGAAGAAGAAGAAGAAAACATGACTACAAAGACATAAATTAAGAAGAAGAAGAAGAAGAAGAAGAAGAGGAAGAAGAAGAGGACGAAGAAGAAGTCGAGGAAGATAAAGATGAAGAAGATGAAGATGAAGATGAAGAAGGCGAAGAAGAAGAAGAAGCAGAAGAGGGAGAACAAGATGAAGAACCCGAAGAAGGAGAGGAAGAAGAAAAAGAAGAAGAAGAAGATGATGAGGAAGAAGAAGAAAAAGAAGAAGAAGGAGAGGAAGAATGAGAAGAAGAAGGAGAAGTCAAAGATGTTGAAGAAGAAGAAGACGAAGAAGAAAAAGAAGAAGAAGAAGGCGAAGAAGAAGAATAAGAAAAAGAAGAAGGCAAAGAAGAACAAGAAGATTTAGAATAAGAATAAGAGGAAGAAGAATAATAATAATTAGAAGAATAATAAGATGAAAAAGAAGAAGAAGTAGAAGAAAAAGAAGCGCAAGAAGATGAAATGAAAAAGAGGAATGAGAAAAAGAAGAAGGACAAGAAGAAGAAGAAGTAGAAGAAGAAGAAGAAGAAAAAGAAGGAGAAAATGAAAAAGAAGAAGAAGAGGTAGAAGAAGAAGAACAAGGAGAAAATGAATTAGAAGAATAAGAAGAAGGAGAAGTAGAAGAAGACAAAGAACAAGAAGAAGAAGAAGAAGAAGATGAGGAAGAGGAAGAACAAGAAGAAGAGGAAGATGAAGAAAAAGAAGAAGAAGAAGAAGACGAAGAAGAAGAAGAAGCAAGAGAAAGTGAAGGAAATTAAGAAGAAGAAGAGGAAGAGGAACAAGAAGAAGAAGATGAAGTAGAAGTAGAAGGTGAAGAAGAGGAAGAAGAAGAAGAAGAAGAATAAGAAGACCAAGAAAAAGAAGAAGAAGAAGAACAACAAGAAGAAGAAGCAAAGGAAGTAGAGGAAGAAGAAGAAGAAGAAAAGGAAGAAAAAGAAGAAGAAGATGAAGAAGATGAAGAAGAAGAAGTAGAAGAGGAAAAGAAGAAGAAGAAGGAGAAGAAGAACAGGAAGAACACGAAGAAGAAGTAGAGCAAGAAGAAGAACATGAAGAAGAATAGGAAGAAGTAGAAGACAAAGAAAAAGATAATGATGAAGAAGAAGAAGAAGCAGACGAAAAAGAAAAAGAAGAAGAAGAGAAAGTAAAAGATGAAGAAGAGGAAGAAGAAGAAGAAGAAGAAGAAGAAGAAGAAGAAGAAGACAAAGAAAGAGAAGAAGAAGAAAAAGAAAAGTAGTAGTAGTAGTAGAAGAAGTAGAAGAAGAGGAAGAAGAAGGAGAAGAAGGAGAAGAAGATGAAGAAGAAGAAAAAGTGAAGGACAAGAAGAAGAAGAACATGATGATGATTATGGTGACGATGATGAAGAAGTCAAAGAAGAAGAAGAAGAAAAAGAAGAAAAAGAAGAAGAAGAAGAAGAAGAAGAAGAAGACGACGACGAAGAAGAAGAAGAAGAACGAGAAGAGGTAGAAGAAAATGAAGAAGAAGAAGAGAAGAAGAAGAGGGAGACGAAGAACAAGAAGAAGAAGATGAAGAAGTAGAAGAAGAACAAGAAGATCTACAAGAAGACAAAGAAGAAGAAGAAGAAGAAAAAGATGAAGATGAAAAAGAAGAAGAAGAAGAAGAAGAAGAAGTATAAGACAAAGAAGAAGAAGTAGAA
>JAIUJO010001678.1:155000-157500 GCA_023846275.1 Vanilla planifolia
GAGGGAGAGGAAGAAGGAGAAGAAGAAGAAGAAGTCAAAGAAGTAGAAGAAGAAGAAAAAGATGAAGAAAAAGAAGAAGACGAAGGCAAAGAAGAAGACAAAGAAAAAGAATAAGAAGAAGAAGAAGACAAAGACAAGAAGAAGATAAAGAAGAAGAAGAAGAAGTAGAAGAAGAAGAATTAGATGAATAATAAGATGAAAAAGAAGAATAAGTAGAAGAAAAAGAAGGGTAACAAGATGAATAAAAAGAAAAGAGGATAGAGAAGAAGAAGAAGAAGAAGAAGAAGAAAAAGAAGTATAAGATAAAGAAGAAGGAGAAGAACAAGAAGGAGAAAATGAAGAAGAAGAAGAAGAAGAGGAAGAAGAAGAAGAACAAGGAGAAAATGAATAAGAAGGAGAAGACGAAGAAGAAGAATAGACAAAGAAGAAGAAGAAGAAGGAGAAGAAGGCGAAGAGGAAGAAAAAGAAAAAGAAGAAGAGCAAGAAGAAGAAAAGAAGAAGAAGAAGAAGAAGAAGAAGAAGAACAAAAAGTCGACGAAGAAGAAGAAGTAAATGAAGAAGAAGAAGAAGAAGAGGAAGAATAAGAATAACAAGAAGAAGAAGAAGAAGAAGAAGAAGGAGAAAAAGAACAAGAAAAAGAAGAATAAGAAGAAGAAGAATATGAAGAAGAAGAAAAATAAGGAGGTGAAGATGAAAGAGCAGAAGAAGAAGAAGAAGAAGAGGAAGAAGAAGATGATGATGAAGAAAAAGAAGAAGAAAAAGAAGGAGAAGGAGAAGAAGAAGAAGAAGAAGAAGAAGAAGAATAAGAAGAAGAAGAAGAAGAAGGAGAAGAAGAATCAGAAGAGCACAAAGAAAATGGAGATGAAGAAGAATTAGAAGTCATAGAAGAAGAAGAAGATGATGAAGAACAAGAAGAAAAAGACAAAGAAGTAGAAGAACAAGAAGATGAACAAAAAGAAGTAGTAGACGAAGAAGAAGAAGAAGAAGAAGAAGAAGAAGATGTAAAAGTAGAAGGAGAAGACAGAGAAGAAGAAGAAGAAGGTGAGGAACAAGAAGAAGAACTACAAGAACAAGAAGTAGAAGAAGGAGAAGAAGATGAAGAAGAGGAAGGAAAAGAAGAAGAAGATAAAGGAGAAGTAGAAGTAGAAGAAGGAGATGAACAAGTAGAATAAGAAGAAGGAGAAAAAGAAGAAGGAGAAGAAGAATGATAAGAACTAGAAGAAGAAGTAAAAGAAGAAAAAGAGGACGTAGAAGAACAAGAAGACGACTAAGAACAATAAGAATAAGACAAAGAAGTAGAAGAAGAAGATGTAATAGAAAAAGAAGAAGAAGAAGAAGATGAAGAAGAAGAAGAAGAAAAAGTAGACAACGAAGAAGATGGTGAAGAAGAAGAGGAAGAAGAAGAAGGAGAAGAAGAAGAAGAAGAACAAAAAGTAGAAGAAGAAGAAGAAGAATAAGAAGAAGAGGAAGAAGAAGAAGAAGAAGAAGAGGTAGAAGAGACGAAGATGAGGAAGACAAAGAAGAGGAGGATGAGGAATAAGAAGAATAAGTAGAAGAAGAAGAAAAAGAAAAAGTCAAAGAAGAAGAAGAAGAGGAAGAAGTAGAAGAAGAAGATGAATATGAAGAAGAAGAAGAAGAATAATAAGAAGAAGAGGAAGAAGAAGAAGAAGATGAAGAAGAAGAAGAAAAAGATGAAGAAGAAGAACAAGAACAAGAAAAAGAAGAAAATGATGAAGAAGAAGAAGCTGATGCTGATGAACAGAAAGAAAAAGAAGAAGAAGAAGAAGAAAGAGATAAACAAGAAGACAAATAAGAAGAAGAAGAAGAAGAAGGAAAAGAAGAAGTAGAAGAAGAAGAAGAAGAAGAACAAGAAGATAAAGAGGAAAAGAAGAAGAAGAACAAAAGGAAGAAGAAGAAGCACAAGAAGAAGAAGAAGAGTAAGAAGAGAAGAAGAACGAGAATGAGAAGGAGATGAAGATGAAGAAGAAAAAGAAGAAGATGTTGTAATACTAGTAGAAGTTGAAGTAGAAGAAGAGGAAGAAGAAGAAGAAGGAGAAGGGGAAGAACAAGAAGGAGAAAAGATGAATAAGAAGAAGGAGAAGGAGAAGAAGAATAAGAAAAGAAGAAGATGAAAGAGAAGAAGGGGAAGAAAGAGGAGGTGGAGGAGGAGATGAAGAATAAGAAGAAGAAGAAAAAGAAGAAGAAGAAGAAGAAGAAGAAGAAGAAGAAAAAGATGAAGAAGAAGAATAAAAGAAGAAGAAGAAGAAGACAAAGAAGAAGAAGAAGAAGATGGAGAAGAAGAAGAAGAAGAAGAAGAAGTAGAACAAGAAGTAAAAGAAGAAGAAGACGAAGAAGATGAACAAGAAGAAGAAGAAGAAGAAGAAGAAGAAGGAGAAGACAAAGAAGAAGAAGAAGAAGAGGAAGTAGAGGAAGAAGAAGAAGTAGAAAAATGTGTAGAGGAAGAAAAAGAAGAAGAAGAAGATGGAGAAGAAGAAGAAGA
>JAIUJO010001678.1:165000-177500 GCA_023846275.1 Vanilla planifolia
AAGAAGAAGAATTGGAAGAAGTAGAAAAAGAAGATGAAGAAGAAGAAGAAAAAGAAGAAGAAATCAAAGAAGAAGAAGAAGAAAAAGACAAAGAAGAAGAAGAAGAAGAAGGAGAAGTAGAAAAAGAAGAAGAAAATGAAGAAGAAGAAGAAGATGATGAAAACAAAGAAGAAGAAGAAGAAAAGGAAGTAGAAGAAGACGAAGAAGAAGAATAAGAATAAGAAGAATGGAAAGAAGATGTAGAAAAGAACAAGAACGAGAAGGGGAATGAGAAGAAGAAGAAGAAGAAAAAGAAAAAGATATAGTAGTAGTAGTAGTGGAAGAAGAAGAAGAAGAAGAAGAAGATGGAAAAGAAGAAGATGGAGAGGAAGAAGAAGGAGAAAAAAAGATGGAGAACTAGAAGTAGGAAGAGGAGGAGGAGAAGAAGAAAGAGAAGTGGAAGAAGTAGAAGAAGAAGAAGAAGAAGAAAATGAAGATGAAGACAAAGAAGAAGAAAAAGAAGAAGTAGGCAAAGAAGAAAAAAAAAAGAAGGAGAAAAAGAAGAAGAAGAAGGAGTAGAAGACAAAAACATTGAAGAAGAAGAAGAAGACAAAGAAGAAGAAGAAGGTGAAAAAGAGAAGAAGAACGAGAAGGAGAATGAGAAGAAGAAGAAGATGTAGTAGTAGTAGTAGTAGAGGAGGAGGAAGAAGAAGAAGAAGAAGACAGAAAAGAAGGAGAAGGGGAAGAGGAAGGAGGAAAATAAGATGAATGAGAAGAAGGAGAAGAAGAAGAAGAAGAAGAGAAAGAATAAAAAAAGATGAAGGAGAAAGTGAAGAAGGAGAAAATAGAGGAGTAGGAGAAGAAGAAGAAGAAGAAGATGAAGAAGAAGAAGAAGAAGAAGAAGAAGAAAAAGTTTAAGAAGAAGAATAAGTAAGAGAAGAAAAGGAAGACAAAGAAGAAGAAGAAGACGACGGAGATGAAGAAGAAGAAGAAGAAGAAGAAAAAGAAGACGAAGAAGAAGAAGAAGATGATGATGATGAAGAAAAAAATTAGAAGAAGGAGATGAAGTAGAAGAAGAAGAAGAAGAAGAAAAAGTAGTAGAAGAAGAAGAAGGAGAAGAAAAAGAAGTAGAAGAAGAAGAAGAAGAAGATGTAGAAGATGAAGAAGAAGAAGAAGAAGAAGAAGGCTGAACAAAAGGAAGAAAAAGAGGAAGAACAAGCAGAAGAAGAAGAAGAAGAAGAAGAAGAAGAAGAAGAAGAAGAAGAATAGGGAAGAAGAAGAAAGAAGAAGAAGGAGAAAAGAAGAAGAAGGAGAAGAATAAAAAGTAGAAGAAGAATAAGATGGAGAAGATGAAGAAGAAGTTGAAGAAGAAGGAGAAGGTAAAGTAGAAGAGGAAGAAGAAGAAGAAGAAGAAATAGAAGAAGAAGAAGAAGAAGAAATAGAAGATGAAGAAGAAGAAGATGATGAAGAAGACGAAGAAGAAGAGGAAGAAGAAGAAGTAGAAGAAGAAGAAGTAGAACAAGCTGAAGAGTGAGAAAAAGAAGAAGTAGAAGATGGAGAAGAAGAAGAAGAAGAAGAAGAAGAGATGAAGAAAAGGAAGATGAAGAAGAGGAGGAAGAAGAAGAGAAAGAAGAAGAAGATGTTGAAGAAGAAGAAGAAGAAGATGAAGGAGAAGAAGTAGAAGAAGAAGAAGAAGAAGAAGAACATGACGAAGATGAAGAAGAAGAAGATGATGAAGAAGAAAATGAAGAGTTTGATGAAGAATAAAGAGAAGAAGTAGAAGTAGAATTAGAATAAACAAAAAGAAGTAGAAGTCGAATAAACAAAAAGAAGTAGAAGTGGTAGAAGGGGAAGAAGAAGGAGGAGGAGATGAAGACGAAAAAGAAAAAGATGAAGAAGAAAAAGAAGAAGAAAAAGATGAAGAAAAAGAAAAAGGGATGAAAAAAGATAAGATGAAAAAGAAGAAGAACAAAAAGAAGAAGAAGAAGAGGATGGAGAAGAATAAGAAGAAGAAGAAGAAGAAGAAGAGCAAGAAGAAGAGGAAGAAGAGGAAGAAGAATAAGAAAAAGAGGAAGAAGAAGAATAAGAGGACGAAGTAGATGAGGAAGAAAAAGGACAAGAAGAAAAAGAAGAACAACAAGAAAGAGAAGAAGAAGAAGAAGAAGAACAAATAGAAGAAGGATAAGAAGGAGAAGGAGAAGAACGAGAATAAGAAGTGGAAGAAGAATAAGAAGTAGAAAAAGAAGAGGAAGAAGAAGAAAATGAAAAAGAAGAAGAAGAAGACGTGGAGGAAAAAGAAGAAGGAGAAGAAGAATAACAAAAGAAGAAGAAGAAGAGGAAGAAGAAGAAGAAGAAGAAGAAGAAGAAAAAGAAGAAGAAGAGAAAGAAGAAGAAGAAGTAGACAAAGAAGAAGAAGAAGAAGTAGAAGACGGAGATGACGAAGAAGAAGAAGAGAAAGAAGAAGAAGAAGAAGACTATGAAGAAGAAGGAGAAGGACATGGAGAAGAAGAAGGAAAAGAAGAAGAAGAAGAACAATTCGAAGGAGTAGAAGCTGAAAAAGAAGAAGAAGAAGAAGAAGCATAAGAAATAGAAGGTGAAGTGAAGAAGAAGAAGAAGGAGAAGGAGAAGGAGAAAGAGAAGGAGAAGTAGAAGAAGAAGAAGAAGAAGTAGAGGAAGAAGAAGACAAAGAAGAAGAAGAAGAAGAAGAAGAAGAAGAAGAGGAAGAAGAGGAAGAAGACAAAGAAGAAGAAGAGAAGAAGAACAAGAAGAAGAAGAAGATGTGGATGAAGAAAACAAAGAAGAAGAAGAAGAAGAAAATGTAGAAGAAAAAGAAAAAGAAGAAGAAGGAGAAGTAGAAGGAGAAGAAGAAGAAGAAGAAGAAGAAGAAGAAGAAGAAAAGAAGAAAAAGTAGACGAAGAAGGAAAGAAAAAGAAGAAGGAGAATAGGAAGAAGAACAAGATGAAGAAAACGAAGAAGAAGAAGAATGATATCAAAAAGTAGAAGAAGAAGAAAATGATGCCAAAGAAGAACAAGAAGAAGGAGAAGACGAAGAAGAAGAAGAAGAAGAAGAAGAAGAATAAGAAGAACAAGAAGGAAAAGAAGAAGGAGAAGAAGAAGAAGAAAAAGAAGAAGAAGAAGAAGAAGAACATGATGATGATGATGATGAAGAATTAGAAGAAGAAGAAGAAGAAGAAGAAGAATAAGAAGAATAGGAAGAAAAAGTAGCAGAAGAAGGAGAAGAAGGAGAAGAAGGAGAAGAAGGAGAAGAAGAAGGGGAAGAAGATGAAGAAGAATAAATAGAAGAAAAAGACGACGAAGAAGAAGAACAAGAAGTAGTCGAAGAAGAAAAAGAAGAAGAATACAAAGAAGGAGAAGGCAACGAAGAAGAAGAAGACAAAGAAAATGAAGAGGACGAAGTAGAGGAAGAAGAAGAAGAAGAAAAAGAAGAGGAAGAATTTAAAGAAGAAGACGAAGAAGAAGAAGAAGAAGAAGTAGTAGTAGAAGAAGAAGAGGAAAAGAAGAAGAAGAAGAAGAGGAAGGAGTGGAAGAAGAGGAAAAACACGAAGAAGAAGTTGAAGAAGAAGAAGAACATGAAGAAGAATAATAATAAGAAGAAGAAGACAAATAAGAAGATGTAGATGAAGAAGAAGAACAAGAAGAAGAAGAAGTAGACGAAGAAGAAAAAGAATTTGAAGAAGAGAAAGAAAAATAAGATGAAGAGGAAGAAAAAGAGGAATAAGAAGAAGAAGAAGAACTAGAAGTAGAAGAAGAGGAAGAAGAAGAGGAAGAAGAAGAAGATGAACAAGAAGAAGAAGAAGAAGAAAAAGAAGAACAAGAAGGAGAAGAAGGAGAAGAATGAGAAGAAGGAGGAGAAGAAGAAGAAGAAAAAGAAGAAGAAGAAGGAGAACAACAGGAAGAAAGAGGAGAAGAAGAAGGAGAAGAAGAAGAAAATGATGAAGAAGAAAAAGAAAATGAAGATGAAGGAGAAGGAGAAGAAAAGAAGGAGACAAAGAATGAGAAGAAGAACATGAAGAAGAAGAAGAAGAAGAAGAAGAAGGAAAAGAAAAAGTTGTAATAGAAGAAGAAGAAGAAGAAGAAGAAGAAGAGGAAAAAGAAGAAGATGATGATGATGAAGACGAAGAAGAAGAAGAGGAAGAAGAAGAAGAAGAAGAAGAAGAAAAAGAGGAAGAAGAAGAAGAAGAAGACAAAGAGGTACAAGAAGAAGAAGAAGAAGACGAACAAGATGAAGAAGAAGATTGATAATGATGATGATGGTGATGAGGAAGAAGAAGAAGAAGAAAAAGAAGACGAAGAAGAAGAAGATGAAGAAGGAGAAGAAGAAGAAGAAGAAGAAGAAGAAGAAGAAGATGATAAAGAAGAAGGCGAAGAAGAAGAAAAAGAAGAACGAGTAGGAGAAAGACAAGAAGAGGAAGAGAAAAATAAAGAAAAAGTAGTAGAAGAAGAAGCAGAATTAAAAGAAGAAAAAGAAGAAAAAGAAGAAAATGGAGAGAAAGAAGGTGGAGAAAAAAAGATGGTGAACAATAAGATTGAGGAGATGAAGAAGAATAGAAAGAAGAAGAAGAAGGAAAAGAAGATAAAAAAAAAGAAGATGAAGAAGAAGAAGGTGAAGAAGAAGAAGAAGATGATGATGATGATAACAAAGAAGAAAAAGAAAAAGAAGAAGTAAAAGAAAAAGAAGAAGAAGAAGAAGATGACAAGGAAGAAGAAGAAGAAGAAGCAGAAGAAAGAAAAGAAGAAGAAGAAGAAGAAAAGGAAGAAGAAAAAGAAGATGTAGTAGAAGAAGAAGAGATGAAGAACTAGAAGGAGAATAATAAGAAGAAGAAGAAGAAAAAGAGGAAGATGTAGCAGAAGAAGAAGAAGAAAAAGAAGAAGGAGAGGAAGAATAAGGAGAAAAAAGGTGTTGAAAAAGAAGTAGGAGGAGAAGAATAAGAAGAAAAAGAAGAAGAAGAAAACAAAGGAGAAAAAGAAGTTGAAAACAAAGAAGAAGAAGAAGAAGGTGAAGAAGAAGAAGAATAAGAAGACGAAAACAAAGAAGATGTCGATGAAGAAGAAGAAGTAGAATAGGAAGAAGAAGACAAAGAAGAAGGGTAAGAAGAAGATGATGAAGGAGAAAAAGAAGACAAAGATAAAGAAGAAGAAGAAGAAGAAGAAGAAGAAGAAGAAGAAGATGGAGAAGGTGAAGAACAAGAAGAAGAAGAAGAGGAAGATGAAGAAGACAATGAAGAAGAAGAAGAAGCAAAAAATAGATAATAAGAAGAAGAAGTATATGAAGAAGAAGAAGAAGAAGAGGAAGAAGAAGAGAAGAAGAACAAGAATGAGAAGGAGAAGAAGATGAAGAACAAGTAAAAGAAGAAGATGTTGTAGTAGTAGTAGAAGTAGAAGTAGAAGTAGAGGAGGAAGAAGAAGAAGGAGTTGGGGAAGAACAAAGAGGAAAAAAAGATGAATGAGAAGAAGGAGAACAAGAAGAAGAACAAGAAAAGAAGAAGACAAAAGAGAAGAAGAGCAAGAAAGAGGAGGTAGAGGAGGAGAAGAAGAATAAGAAGAAGAAGAAGAAGAAGAAGAAGAAGAAAAAGATGAAGAAGAAGAAGACAAAAAGAAGAAGAAGAAGACGGTGAAGAAGAAATAGAAGAAGAAGAAGAAGAAGAAGAAGAAGAAGTAGAACAAGAAGTAGAACAAGAAGATGAAATGATGAACAAGAAGAAGAAGAAGAAAAATAAAAAGAAGAAGAAGGAGAAGGCAAAGAAGAAGAGGAAGAAGAGGAAGAAGAAGAAGTAGAACAAGAAGTAGAAAAAGGTGAATGGGAAAAAAAAGAAGAAGAAGAAGAAGAGACGAAGAAGTGAAAGTATTAGAAGAGGAAGAAGAAGAAGAAGAAGAAACAGATGAGGAGGAGGAAGAAGAAGATGACGAAGAAGAAGAAGAAGATAAAGAAGAAGAAGAAGAAGAAGAAGAAGAAGAAGAAGACGAAGATGAAGAAAAAGAAGGTGAAGATGGATAAGATCAAGAAGAAGATGAAGAAGAAGATGAAGAGGAAGACAAAAGAATAAGGAGAAGAAGAAGAAGAATGAAGATAAAGAAGAATTAGAAGACGAAGAAAGATAAGAAGAAGGAGAAGGAGAAGAAGTAGAAGAAGAAGATTAAGACGAAGAAGAGGAACAACAAGGTGAAGAAAAAGAAAAAGAGGACGAAGAAAGAGTCAATGAAATGGAAGAAGAAGTAGTAGAAGAAGATGGAGAAGAAGAAGAAGAAGAAGATGATGATGATGAAGATTAAGATGACAAATAACAAGAAGAAGAGGAAGACGTGTAAGAAGAAGGAGAAAAAGAAGAAGAAGACATTAAGGAAGAAGTGAAAGTTGAAGAAGATGAAGAAAAAGAGGAGGAAGAAGAAGAGAATGACAAAGAAGAAGAAGAATAATAAAAAGAAGAAGAAGAAGAAGGAGAAGAAGGATTAGAGGAAGGAGAAAGAGAAGAAGAAGAAGAAGAAAAAGAACAACAACAAGGAGAAGAAGAAAATGAAGAAAAAGAAGGACAACATGAAAGAGAAGAAGAAGAAGAAGAAGAAGAAGAAATAAAAGAAGATGATGAAGAAGAAGATGCCAAAGAAGAATAAGAAGAAGTAGAGAAAGAATGAGAACAATAAGAAGAAGGAGAACAAGAAGAAGAGGATGAAGAAGAAGAAGAAGAAGAGGAAGAAGAAGTCGAGAAAGAAGAAGAAGATGAAGAAAAAGAAAAAGAAGATGAAGAAGAAGAAGAAGAAGAAGAAGAAAAGAAAGAAGTCGTAGTAGAAGCAGAAGAAGGAGAAGAAGTTGGAGAAGAAGAAGAAGACGAAGAAGAAAAAGTTGACCAAGAAGAAGAAGAAGAAGAAGACGTAGAAGAAGAAGTAGATGAAGAAGAGGAAGACGAAGAAAATGAAGAAGCAAAAGAAGGAGAAGAAGAAGAAGAAGAAGAAGAAGAAGAAGACGAGGAAGAAGAAGAACAAGGAGAAGAAGAAGAAGAAGGAGAGGAAGAAGAAGAAGAAGAAAATGATGATTATGATGAAAAAGAAACAAAAAAGAAGAAGAAGATGAAGAAGACGAACAAGAAATATAAGAAGGAGAAGGAGAAAAAGAAGAAGAAGAAGAAGCAAAAGGAGGAAGAGGAAGAGAAGAAGAAGAAGAAGGAGAAGGAGAAATAGAAGGACGAGGAGGAGAAGAAGAAGTACAGGAGGGAGAAGAAGAAAAAAAAGAAGATGAGGAAGAAGAAGAAGAAGAAGAAGAAGAAGAAGAAGTAAAAGAAGAAGAAGAAGAACAAGAAGAGGAAGACAAAGAAGAAGAAGAAGAAGAAGTAGAAGAAGTAGTAGAAGAAGAAGAAGAAGACAAAGAAGACGAACAAGTGAAAGAAGGAGAAGAACAACAAGATGAAGAAGAAGAAGAAGAAGACAAAAAAGAAAAACAAGTAATGGAAGAAGAAGAAGAAGAAGTTGAAGCAAAAGAAGAAGAAGAAGAAGAGGAAGAAGAAGAAGAAGAAGGAGAAAAAGAAGAAGACAAAGAAGAAGGAGAAGAACAAGAAGAAGAAGAAGAAGGAGAAGAAGAACAAGAAGTAGTAGAACAAGAAGAAGAGTAAGAAGAAGGAGAAGGAGTAGAAAAAGAAGAAGAAGAAGGAGGAGTCGGAGGAGGGGGTAGAGGAGGAGGAGGAGGAGAAGAAGAAGAAAGAGAAGGAGAAGAAGAAGAACAAGAAGAACAAGAAGAACAAGAAGAAGAACAAAAGAAAGAAGAAGACAAAGGTGAAGAAGAAGAGAAAGAAGAAGAAGAAGAAGAAGAAGAAGAAGATGCAAAAGAAGAAGAAGAAGAAGAAGAAGAAGAAGAAAAAGAAGAAGAAGAAGAAGTAGAAGTAGAAGAAGAAGAAGAAGAAGAAGAAGAGGAAGGAGAAGGAGAAGAAGAAGAATAAGACAAAGAAGAAATAGAAGATGAAGAAGATGAAGAAAAAGATGAAGGAGAAGAGGGATAAGAAGGAGAAGGAGATGGAGAAGAAGAAGAAGAGGAAGAAGAAGAAGAAGAAGAAGAAGAAGAAGTCAAAGAAGAAGAAGAAGAAGAAGAAGAATAAGAAGAAGAAGAAGACAAAGAAAAATAAGAAGAAGAAGAAGAAGAAGAAAAAGAAGAAGAACAAGTGAATGAAGAAGAAGAAGAAGACGAAGAAGAAGAAGAAGAAGAAGTTGAAGAAGAAGAAGAAAAAGATGATGATGAAGAAGTAGAAAAAGAAGACGAAGAAGAAGGAGTAAAAGAACAAGCAGAAGAAGATGAAGGAGAAGAAGAAGTAGTAGTAGAAGAAGAAGAGGAAGAAGAAGGAGAAGGAGTAGAAGAATAAGTAGAAGAAGAACAAGAAGAAGAAGAAGAAGGTGGACGAGGAGGTGGAGGAGGTTGAGAAGAAAGAGAAGGAGAAGAAGAAAAAGAAGAGAAAGAAGTCTAAGAAGAAGAAGAAGAAGACGAAGAAGAAGAAGAAGAAGATGCAAAAGAATAAGAAAACAATGAAGAATAAGAAGATGAAGAAGAAGAAGAAGAAGAAGAAGAAGTAGAAGTAGTAGTAGTAGAAGAAGGAGAAGAAGAAGAAGAATGAGAAGAAGAAGAAGAATAAGACAGAAGAAAAAGAAGATGAAGACGAAGAAGAAGAAAAAGATGAAGGAGAAGAAGGATAAGAAGAAGGAGAAGGAGGAGGAGAAGAAGAAGAAGAGGAACGTGAAGAATAAAGCAAAGAAGAAGAAGAAGATGGTGATGATCATGAAGAAGAAAAAGCCAACGAAGAACAACATGAATTAGAAGAAGAAGAAGAAGAACAAGAAGAAGGAAAAGAAAAAGGAGAAGAAGATGAAGATAAAGAAGAAGAAGACTAAGAAGAGGAAGAAGAAGCCAAAGAAGATGAAGAAGTTGACTAAGAAGAAGAAGAGGATGAAGAAAGAGAATAAGAAGAAAAAGCAAGAAGAAGAAGAAGAAAATGAAGTAGCAAAAGAAGGAGAAGAAGGAGAAGAAGAAGGAGAAGGAGAAGAAGCAGAGGAAGAAGAAGACAAGGACGATGAAGAAGAAGACGACAAAGAAGAAAAAGAAGAAGAAGAAGAAGAAGAATAAGTAGAAGATGAAGAAGCAAAATAACGAAAAGAAAAAGAAGAAGGTGAAGAAGAAGAAGAAGATGAAGAAGAAGAAGATGAAGAATAAGAAGATGAAGATGTGGAAGAAGAAGAATAATAATAATAAAAAGAAAAAGTAAAAGAAGAAGAAGGTGATGATCATAAAACAGTAGAAGGAAAAAAGAAGAAGAAGACGAAGAAGAAGAAGAAGATGGAGAAGGAGAAGAATGAGAAGAAGAAGAAGAGGAAGCAAAAGAAGAACAATAAGAAGAAGAAGAAGAAGAAGAAGGAGAAGAAGAAGGAGGAGGAGAAGGAGGAGGAGGAAAAGAAGAAGAAGAAGAAGAAGTTAAAAAAGAAGAAGAAGAAGAAGAAGAAGTCGAAGAAGAAGAAGAAGAAGAAGACTTGGAAGAAGAAGAAGAATAAGAAGAAGAAGAGGAAGAAGAAGAAAAAGAAGATGAAGAAGACAATGAAGAGGAAGAAGAAGATGACAAAAACAATGAAGAAGAAGAAGAAAAGAAAGTAGAAGAAGATGAAGAAGGGAAGAAGAACGAGAAGGAGAATGAGAAGAAGAAGATGAAGAAAAAGAACAAGATGTAGTAGTAGTAGAAGAAAAAGAAGAAGATGATGATGATGAAAAAGAAGAAGAACGAGAGGAAGAAGGAGAAAAAAAGATGGAGAACTAGAAGTAGGAGGAAGAGGAGGAGAAGAAGAAGTAGAAGAGGAAGCAGAAGAACAAGAAGGAAAAGAAGAAGATAACGAAGAAGAAAGAGAAGAAATAGAAGACACAGAAGAAGAAGAAGAAGAAGAAAAAGAAGAAGAAGAAGGAGAAGACAAAGAAGAAGAAGCAAAAGAAGACAAAAACAAAGAAGAAGAAGAAGAAAAGGAAGAAAAAGAAGACGAAGAAGAAGAAGAAGACAAGAAGAACGAGAAAGATAATGAGAAGAAGAAGATGACGTAGTAGCAGTGGAGGAAGAAGAAGAAGAAGAAGAAGAAGAAGAAAAAGAAGGAGAAGAGGAAAAGGAATGAGGAAAATAAGATGAATGAGAAGAAGGATAAGAAGGAGAAGAAGAAGAAGAAGAAGAAGAAGAAGAAGAAGAATAAGAAAAGAAGAACAAGGTGAAGAAGGAGAAAAAAGAGGAGGAGAAGAAGAAGAAGAAGAAGAAGACAAAAAAGAAGAAGAAGAAGAAGAAAAAGTTTAAGAAGAAGAATAAGAAAGAGAAGAAAAAGTAGACAAAGAAGAAGAAGAAGAAGGCAGAGATGAAGAAGAAGAACAAGAAGAAGAAGAGGAAGGTGAAGAAGAAGAAGAAGAAGAAGAGGAAGAAGAAGAATATGAAGAAGAAAAAGAAGTAGAAGAAGAAGACGAAGTAGAAGAAGAAGAAGAAGAAAAAGTAGTAGTAAAAGAAGAAGAAGGAGAAGAAGAAAAAGAAGTAAAAGAAGAAGAAGATAGAGAAGATGAAGAAGAAGAAGAAGAAGAAGTTTCGAAGAAGAGGAAGAAGAAGAAGGAGAAGAAGAAGAAGAATAAGAAGAAAAAGAAGAAGGAGAAGAAGAAGAAGATGAAGTAGAAGAAGAAGAAGAAGAAAAAGAAGAAAAAGAAGAAGGAGAGGAAAAAGAAGTAAAAGAAGAAGATGGAGGAGAAGATGAAGAAGAAGATGATGAAGAAGAAGATGATGAAGGCAAATTAGAAAAGGAAGAAGAAGAAGAAGAAGAAGAAGAAGAAAAAGAAGTAGAATTTGAAGAAGTAGAAGAAGTTGAAGAGTAAGAAAAAGAAGAAGTAGAAGATGGAGAAGAAGAGAAGAAGAAGAAGAAGAAAAGACTAACATGAGGAAGATGAAGAAGTGGAGGAAGAAAAAGTGGAAGAAGAAGAACAAGATGAAGAAGAAGTAGAAGAAGATGAAGAAGAAGAAGAAGAGAAAGATGAAAAAGATGAAGATGAAGAAGAAGTAGATGATGATGAAGAAGAAGAAGAAGAGGAACATAAAGAATAAGGAGGAGAAGAAGAAGACGAATAAACAAAAATAAGAAGTAGAAGAGGGAGTAGGGGAAGCAGAAGGAGAAGGGGGAGATGAAGAAGAAGAAGGAGAAGACAAAGAAAAAGAAGAAGAAAAAGATGAAGAAAAAGAAAAAAGGATGAAGAAAGATAAGATGAAGAGGAAGAAGGTGAAGTATAAGGAGAAGAAGGACTAGAAGAAGAAGAGGAAGAAGAAGGAGAAGAAGAAGAAGTAGAAAAAGTAGAAGAAGAATAAGAAGAAGAAGGAGAAGAACAAGAAGAATGAGGAGGAGGAGGAGGAGGAGGAGAAGAAGAAGAAAGAGAAGGAGAAGAAGAAGAAGAAGAAGAAGAAGAAGAAGAAGTAGAACAAGAAGACGAACAAGACAAAGAAGAAGACAAATTTGAAGAAGAAGAGAAAGAAGAAGTAGAAGAAGAAGAAGAAGAAGAAGAAGAAGAAGAAGAAGAAGAAGAAAAAGAAGCTGTAAAAGAAGAAGAAAACAAAGAAGAAGAAGAAGAAGAAGAAGTAGAAAAAAAAGAAGAAGAAGAAGGAGAAGGAGAAGAAGAGGAAGAACAAGAAGAAGAAAAATAAGACAGAAGAAAAAGAAGATGAAGAAGAGGAAGAAAAAGATGAAGGAGAAGAAGGATAAGAAGAAGGAGAAGGAGAAGGAGAAGAAGAAGAAGAAGAGGAACATGAATAATAAAGGAAAGTAGAAGAAGAAGAAGAAGAAGAAGAAGATGATGATGATGATGATGAAGAAGATGAAAAAGGCAAAGAAGAATAAGAATGATAAGATGAAGATGAAGAAGAAGGAAAAGAAGAAGAAGAAGAAGAAGGATTGAAAAAAAGAACCAGAAGAAAAAGAAAGAAGAAGAAGAAGAAGAAGAAGAAGAAGAAGAAAAAGAAGTAGTAGAAGAAGGAGAAGAAGGAGAAGAAGAATGAGAAGAAGAAGAAGGAGAAGAAGAAGGAGAAGAAGATGGCGAGGACAAAGAAGAAGAAGACGATGAAGAAGGAGAAGAAGAAGAAGACGGAGAAGCAAAAGAAGGAGAATAAAAAGAAGAGGAGGAAGAAGAAGAAGAAGAAGAAGAAGGCAAAGAAGAAGAAGGTGAATAAGAAGAAGAAGAAGAAGATGATGAAGAGGAAGATGAGGAAGAACAACAATAAATAGACAAAGAAAAAGTAGAAGAAGATGGTGATGGTGACGAAAAAGAAGAAGAAAAAAAGAAGAAGAATGTGAAGAAGAAGAAGAAGATGGAGAAGAAGAAGAATGAGAGGAAGAAGAAGAGGAAACAAAAGATGAAGAATAAGAAGACGAAGAAGAAGAATAAGGAGAACAAGAAGTAGGAGGAGAAGGAGGAGGAGGAGGAAGAGAAGAAGAAGAAGAGGAAGAAGTAGAAAAAGAAGATGAAGAAGAATAAG
>JAIUJO010001678.1:187500-190000 GCA_023846275.1 Vanilla planifolia
CATGGAAGAAAAAGAAGAAGAAGAAGAGGAAGAAGAAGCAGGAGACCAAAAATAAGAAGAAAGAGAAGGAGAAAGAGAAGAAGAAGAAGTAGTAGAAAAAGAACAAGATAAAGAAAATAAAGAAGAAGAAGAAGAACATGAAAAAGAAGAAGTAGAAGAAGAAGAAGAGGAAGAAGAAGAAGAAGAAGAATAAGAAGAAGAAGAAGAAGAAGCCAAAGAAGAACATGAAGAATTAGAAGAATATGTAGAAGAAGAAGAAGAAGAAAAGAAGAGGAAGAAGAAGTAGTAGTAGTAGTAGAAGAAGAATAAGAAGAAAAAGAAGGAGAAGAAGAAGCACAAGAAGAAAAAGAAGAGGGAGAGGAAGAAGAAGACAAAGAAGTAGAAGAAAAAGAAGAAGAAAAAGAAGAAGATGAAGAAAAAGAAGAAGAAGAAGAAGGAGAGGAAGAAGAAGAAGTAGAGAATGAAAAGAAGATGAAGAAGAAGAAGAAGGAGAAGAATAAGAAGTTGAAGAAGAATGGGAAGAAGAAAAAGAAGAAGTGGAAGAAGGAGAATAGGAAGAAGGACAAGAAGGAGAAGAAGGAGGAGAAGAAGAAGAATAAGAAGAAGAATAAGAAGAAATAGATGATGATGAAGAAGAAGAAGAAAAATAAAGTAGAAGAAGATGAATAGGGAGAAGGAGAAGAAGAAGAAGAAGTAGAGGGAGAGGAGGAAGAAGAAGAAGAAGAAGAAGAAGAAGGATGACAATAAGAAGTAGAAGAAGAAGTAATATAAGAAGAAGAAGAAGAGGAAGAAGAAGAAGCGAAAGAAGAAGTAGTAGAAGAAGAAGAATAAGAAGAGGAAGAAGAAGAAGAAGAAGAAGAAGGTGAAGAATGGGAAGAAGAAGAAGAGGAGGGGGAGGAGGAAGAAGAATAAGAAGAAGAAGAAGAAGAAGAAGAAGATGATGATGATTATGTTGTTGAAGAAGAAGAAGAAGATGAAGGAGAAGAACAAGAAAAGAAGAAGAAGAAGAAGAAGAAGTAGTAGTTGAAGCTGAAGAATAAGAAGAAAAAGAAGGAGAAGAAGAAGCACTTGAAGAAGAAGTAGAAGAAGAGGAAGAAGGAGACAAAGAAGTAGTAGAAGAGGAAGAAGAAGAAGAAAAGAAGAAGATGAAGAAAAAGAAGAAGAAGAAGAAGGAGAAGAATGAAAAGAAGAAGTAGAGAATGAAAAGAAGATGAAGAAGAAGAAAGAGAAGAAGAAGAAGTTGAAGAAGAAGAAGAAGAAGAAGAAGAAGAGGATGTAGAAAAAGAAGAAGAAGATGAAGAAGAAAAAGAAGAAAAAGAAGAAAAAGTGGAAGAAGAAGAACATGAAAAAGAAGTTGCGGACGAAGATGAATGAGAAGAAGAAGGAGGGGAAGAGGAAGAAGAAGGAGAAGAAGGACAAGGAGAAGAAGAAGAAGAAAAAGAAGTAGTATATGTTGTAGCAGTAGTAGTTGTAGTAGAAGAAGAAGAAGAAGAAGAAGTAGAAGAAGAAGAAAAAGATGAAGATGATGATGATGATGAAGAGGAATAAGTTGGAGGAGGAGGAGGACGATGGGGACAAGAAGAAGAAGAAGAAGATGTAGAAGAAGAAGAACAAGAAAAAGAAGAAGAAGAGGAAGAAGAAGGAGAAGAAAGAAGAAGAAGAAGAAGATAAAGAAGGAAAAGGAGAAGAAGAAGAAGAAGAAAAGTATAAGTGGAAGAAAAGAAGAGAAAGGAGAAGAAGTAGAAGAAGAAGAAGAAGAGAAAGAAGAGGGACAAGACGAGGAAGAAGAAGAAGAAGAAGAAGAAGAAGAAGAATAAGATATAGAAGAAGAAGAATAAGGAGAAGGTGGAGAAGAAGAAGAAGAAGAAGAGGAAGAAGAAGAAGTGGAAGAGGAAGAGGAAGAAGAAGAAGAAGAAGAGGAAGAAGAAGAAGAAGTGAAACAGGAAGAATAAAAAGAATCAGAAGAAGAAGAAGAAGTAGTAGAAGAAGAAGAAGAAGAACATGAAAAAGAAGAAGCAGAAGAAAAAGAAGAAGCAGAAGAAAAAGAAGAAGAGGAAGAAGTAGAAGAAGAAGAATAAGAAGAAGAAGAAGAAGCCAAAGAACAACATGAAGAAGGAGAAGAAGACGTAGAAGAAGAAGAAGAAGAAGAAGAGGAAGAAGTAGAAGAAGAAGAGGAAGTTGAACAAGGAGAAGATGATGAAGGAGAAGAAGAGGAAGAAGAAGAAGACGAAGAAAAAGAAGAGAAGAAGAAAAGAAGATGAACAAGAAGAAGAAAAAGAAGAAGAAGAAGAAGACAAAGAAGAAGAAGAACAAGAAGAAAAAGAAGAAGAAGAAGAAAACAAAGAAGAACTAGAAGAAGAGATAGAAGAAGAAGAAGACAATGAAGAAGAAGAAGAAGAAGACCAAGAAGTGGTAGAAGAAAAAGAATAAGAGGAAGGAGAAGAAGAAGAAGTAGATTGAGGAGAAGATGAAGAGCAAGAACTAGAAGAAATTGGAGGTG
>JAIUJO010001678.1:197500-202500 GCA_023846275.1 Vanilla planifolia
GGAGTTGAAGATGAAGAAGAAGAGGACAAAGAAGAAGAATAATAATAAGAAGAAGAAGAAGAAAAAGAAGAACATGATAATGAAGAAGTAGAAGAATAAGGTGAAGAAGAAGATGACAAAAAGAAGAAGAAGATGACGAAGAAGAAGACGAAGAAGAAGAAAAGAATAATAATAATAATGATAAAAAGTGAATAATGAAGAAGAAGAAGAAGAAGAAGGCGAAGGTGAAGGAGAAGGAGAAGCAGAAAGAGAATGAGAAGAAGAAGTAGGAGAAGAAGAAGAAAAGATGGAGGAGAAGAAGAAGAAGAAGAAGAAGAAGAAGAAGAATTAAAAGAAGATGGAGAAGAAGAAAGAGAACAAGAAGGTGAAGAAGGAAGTGGAGGAGGAGAAGAAGAAGAAGAAGTAGAAGAAGTCGAAAAAAAGATGAAGAAGAAGATGAAGATGAAGACGAAGATGAAGAAGAAGAAGATGATGATGATAAAGAAGAAGAAGACAAGGAAGAAGATGAAGACAAAGAATAAGAAGAAGAAGAAAAAAAGAAGTAGTAGAAGAACAAGTTGATGATGATGATGAAGAAGAAAACGAAGAAGAAGAAAGAGTAAAAGAAGAAGAAAGAGAAGAAGAAGAAGGAGAAGAGGCAGAAGAAGAAGAAGAAGACGAAGAAGAAGGAGGAGGAGAAGAAGAAGAAGAAGATGTATAAGAAGTAGAAGAAGGAGAAGAAGGAGGAGGAGAAGAAGATGGAGAAGAAGAAGAAGTTGAAGAGGAAAAAGAAGAAGAAGATGAACAAAATGAAGAAGAAGAAGAAGAAGGAGAAGAAGAAGAAGAAGAAGATGGGGACAAAGAAGAAGAAGAAAAAAAGAACGAAGAAGATGAAGATGAAGAAGAAGAAGAAGAAGAAGAAAAAGAAGATGCATAAGGGGAAAGAGAAAAAGATGGAGGAGAAGAAGAAGAAGAAGAAGAAGAAGGAGTACAAGAAGGAGAAGAAAAAGTAGAAAAAGAAAAAGAAGAAAAAGAAAGAGAATTAGAAGAAGATGATGATGAAGATGAAGAAGAAGAAGAAAAAGAAGAAGATGAAGAAAAATAAGAAGAAGAAGAAGAAGAAGTCGTAGAAGAAGAAGAAGAAGTCTAAGAAGAAGAAGAATAAGAAGAAGAAGAAGCAGAAGAAGAAGAAGAAGAAGAAGAATAGAAAGAAGAAAATGAGAAGATGATGATGAAGATGAAGAAGAAGAAGAAAAAGATGAAGAAGCAGAGGAAGAAGATGAAGAAGTAGAAGAAGAAGAAGTTGATTATGTGCAAAATTAAGAAGAATAACAAGAAAAAGAAGAAGAAGAAGAAAAAAAAGAAAAAGAAAAAAAAAGTAAAAGAAGAAGGCAAAGAAAAAGAAGAAGAAGAAGAAGAAGTCGATGAAGAAGAAGAAGAAGAAACGAACAAGAGGAAGAAAATGCAGAAGAAGAAGAAAACAAACAAGAATAAGAAGAAGAAAAAGAAAAAGAAGTACAAGAAGAAGAAGAAGAAGAAGGAGAAGAAGGAGAAGAAGGAGAAGGAGAAGAGAAGAAGAAGACATAATAATAATAATAATAATAACAATGATAAGAAGAACAAGAAGAAGAAGATAAAGAAGAAGACAAAGAAGAAGACGAAGAAGAAGAAGTAGAAGAGGAAGAAGAAGAAGAAGAAGAAGAAGAAAAAGAAGAAGCAAATCCAGAAGAAAAAGAAAACAAAGAAGAAGAAGAAGAAGAAAGAGAAGAAGAAGAAGGAGAAGAACAAGAAGAAGAAAAAGGAAAAGAAGAAGAAGAAGAAGAAATAGAAGAAGAAGAAGAACAAGAAGGAGAAAAAGAACATGATGAAGTTGAAGATGAAGAAGAAGAAAAATAATAAGGCGAAGAAGAAGAAGAACTTGAAGAAAAAGAAGAAGAAGAGAAAGATGATGAAGAAGAAAAAAAAGACGAAGAATAAGATGAAGATGATGATGAAGAAGAAGAAGAAGAGGAAAAGAAGAAGAATAAGAAGGCAAAGTAGAAGGAGAAGAGGAAGAAGAGCATAGAGATGAGCATGAAGGAGAAGAAGATGGTCAAGAAGAAGAAGGTGAAAAAGAAGAAGGAAGTGAAGAACAAGAAGAAAAAGGTTAAGAAGAGGAAGAGGAAAAAGATGATGAAGAAGAAGCCAAAGAAGAAGAAGAACATGAAGAAGAAGAAGAAGAAGAAGAATAACAATAAGAAGATGAAGAAGAAGAAGAAGATGAAGAAGATGAAGAAGAAGAAGAAGAAGAATAAGAAGAATATAAAGTAGTAGAAGAAAATGGAGAATAGCAAGAAGAAGAAGAAGAAGAAGAAGAAGAAGAAGAATAAGAAGAAGAAAGAGAAGAAGAAGAAGAAGAATAAGAAGAAGAAAGAGAAGAAGAAGAAGAAGGAAAAATATAAGGAGTAGGAGAAGAAGAAGATGAAGACAAAGTAGAAGGAGAAAGAGAAGGAGAAGAAGAAGAAGAAGAAGAAGAAAAAGACAAAGAAGAAGGAGATGATAAAGAAGAAGAAGAAGAAGAAGAAGAAGAAGAAGAGAAAGAAGAAGAAGAAGAAGAAGAAGAAGAAGATGGAGAAGGAGAATAAGAAGAAGAAGAAGAAGAAGAAGAAGAAGGTGGAGAAGAATAAGAATAAAAGGAAGAAGAATAAGGGGAAGTAGAAGAAGAAGAGAAGAAGAAGAAGAAGACGGAGAAAAAAGATTAAAAAAAAGAAAAAGAAGAAGAAGAAGAAGACGAAGAAGAAGATGAACAAGAAGACGAAGAAGAAGAAGAAGAGGAAGAGGATGAGGAGGAAGAAGAAGTAGAAGTAGAAGAAGACGAAGAAGATGATGAAGAAGAAGACGAAGATGAAGAAGGAGATGAACAAGAAGAAGAAGAAAAAGGAGAAGAAAAAGAAGAATAAAAAGATGAAGATGTGGAAGAAGACGAAGAAGAAGAAGAAGAATGCTAACAAGATGAAGAAGAAGAAGATGAAGAAGGAGAAGGAGAAGAAGAAGACAAAGAAGAAGAAGACGAAGAAGAAGAAGAGGAAGAAGAAGAAGAAGAAGAAGAAGAAGTAGAAGAACAAGAAGAAGAAGAAGACGATAAAGAAGAAGAAGATGATGACGATGAAGAAGAAGATGAAGAATAATAACAATAAGAAGAAGAAATCAAAGAAGAAGGATAAGAAGAAGGTGAAGGAGAAGGAGAAGGAGAAGGAGAAGAGAAGAAGAATAAAACATAGAAGAAGTAGGAGAAGAAGAAGAAAAAGAAGGAGAAGGAGGCAGATAAGAAGAAGAAAAAGTAGAAGAAGAAGAAGAAGAAGAAGTTGGAGAAGAAGGAGAAGATGAAGTTGGAGAAGAAGAAGATGAAGGGGTAGAAAAAATTAGAAGTAGAAGAAGGAGAAGAACAAGAAGAAGAAAAGAAGAGGATGAAGAAGAAGAAGAAGAAGGTACAGAAGGAGAAGGAGAAGAAGAAAAAGAAGACAAAGAAGAAGTTGGAAAAGAAGAGGAAGAAGAATAAGAAAAAGAAGAAAGAGAAGAAGAAGAACAGGAAGAAGAAGGGTATGAAGAAGAACAAGAAGAATACAAAGAAGAAGCAGAAGAAGAAGAAGAAGAGGAGGAGGAAGAAGGAGAAGAAGAAGAAGAAGAAGAAGGCAAAGAAGAACACGAAGAAGAAGAAGAAGAAGAAGAAAAGGAAAAGGAAGAAGAAGAAGACAAAGATGAAGAAGAATATGGACTCGAAGTCGAAGAAGAAGAAGAAGAAGAAAAAGAAGAAGAAATAAAAGAATCAAAAGAAGAAGAAGAAGAGGAAGAAGAAGAAGATGATGATCAAGAAGAAGAAGAAGAAGAAGGGAAAGAAGATGGAGAAATAAATGGAGAAGAAGAAGAAAAAGAAGACAAAGAAGAAGAAGAAGAAGAATAAGAAGAAGAAGAAGAAAAAGAAGAAGATGAAGAAGAAGGAGAAGAAGAAGACAAAGAAGAAGAAGAAGAAGAATAAAAAGAAGAAGAAGAAGAAGAAGAAGAAGAAGTAGAAGAAGAAGAATAAGAAGAAGAAAAAGAACAAAGCAAAGAAGAAGAAGAAGAAGAAGAAGAGCAAGATGAATAGGAAGAAGAAGAAGATTAAGGCGAAGAAGAAGATGAAGAAAAAGAAGAAGTTGAAGAAGAAAAAGAAGAAGACGAAGAAGAATAAAAAGAAGATGTAGAAGAAGAAGAAGAAGGAGAAGAAGAAGAAGAAGAAGAAGGCAAAGAAGAAAAAGTAGTCGAAGAAGAAGAAGATGATGATGAAGAAGAAGAATAAGACAAAGAAGAAGAAGAAGAAATACAAAAATGAGAAGAAAAGAATGTTGATGAAGAAGAAGAAGAAAAATAAGAAGTAGAAGAGAAGAAAAAGCAGTAGGAGAAGGAGAAAGAGAATGACAAGAAGAAGAAGAAGAAGAAGCAGAATTAGAAGATTGAGAAGAAGAAGGAGAAGAAAAAGTAGAAAAATTAAGAGAAGAAGAAGAAACAGAAGAAGAATAAGATGAAGAAGAAAAAGAAGAACCAGAAGAAGATGATGAATAAGAAAAAGAAGATGTAGAAGTAGAAGAAGAATAAGAAGAAGATGAAGAAGAAAAAAAAAGAGGAAGATGATAGAGAACAATAAGAAGATAAAGAATTGGATGAAAAAAAAGAAATTATAGAAGAGGAAGAAGAAGAAGAAGAAGTAGAAGAAGAAGAAAATGACGAAGTAGAAGAAGAAGAAAAAGATGAAGTTGAAGACGAAGAAGAAGATGGGGAAGAAGTAGAAGAAGAAGGCGAAGAAGAAGAAGAAGAAGAAGAAGAAGAAGAAGAGGAAGAAGAGCAAGAAGAAGAAGAAGAAGTATAAGAAGAAGAAGAAGAAGAAGGTGATGAAGATGAAGAAGAAGAAAAAAGGGAAGGTGTAGAGGAAGAAGACAAGGAAAATGTAGAGGAAGAAGAAGAAGAAGAAGATTAAAAAGAAGAAGAAGAAGAAGAAGGGGAAGAAG
>JAIUJO010001678.1:215000-220000 GCA_023846275.1 Vanilla planifolia
AGAGGAAGAGAAGAAGAAGAAGAAGATGAAGAAGAAGAAGAAGAATAAGAAAAATAATAATAATAATAATAGTAGTAATAATAATAAAACCAATAATAATAATAATAATAATAATAATAATAATAATAATAAAAATAATAATAATTTCAATAATAATAAGAACAAGGAGAAGAAGGAATATATGTAGAAGAGAGGAAAAGAAGAAAAGACGTTTCAAAGATGACCATGTAAAGGAAGAAGCTGTAGAGGAAGAAGAACAAGAAGATAAAGAAGAAGAAGACAATGAAGAGGAGGAAGAAGAATAGGAAAAAGAAGAAGAAGAAGAAGATGAAGAAGTGATAGAAAAAGAAGAAAAAGAAGAAGAAGAAGTCGATGAAGAAGAAGAAGAATAAGAGGTAGATGAAGAAGAAAAAGAAGAAGAAGAGAAAGAATAAGAAGAAGAAGAAGAAGAAGAACAAGAAGAAGATGATGATGATGAAAAAGAAGAAGAAGCAAAAGAAGAAGAAGGAGAAGAAGAAGAAGAAGAAGAAGAAAAAGAAGGTAAAGAAGAAGAGGAAGAAGAAGAAGTCAATGAAGAAGAAGAAGAAGAAGAAAAAGAAGAAGAA
Organism: Vanilla planifolia; assembly: GCA_023846275.1. Lineage (NCBI taxonomy): Eukaryota > Viridiplantae > Streptophyta > Magnoliopsida > Asparagales > Orchidaceae > Vanilla > Vanilla planifolia. The sequence goes on from JAIUJO010001678.1 coordinate 215,606, forward strand.
GACGATGACAAAGAAAAAGAATAAGAAAAGGAAGAAGAACAAGAAGGCAAAGTGGAAGAATTGCTAAAAGAAGAAGAAGAAGAAAAAGGTGAAGAAGATGTAGAAGGAGAAGACGATGACAAAGAAGAAAAAGAATAGGTTGAAGAAGAAGAAAACAAAGAAGAAGAAAAAGAAGAACAAGAACGTGAAGAAGAAGATGATGATGATGAAGAAGAGCAAGGTAAAGAGAAGAAGGAGAAGAAGAAGAAAAAGAAGAAGAAAAAGGAGAAGAAGAAGAAGAAGTAGAAGTAGAAGAAGAAGAAGAAGAAGAAGAAAAAAAAAGAGAGGAAGATGAAGGAGAGGAAGAAAAAGGAGAAGAAAGAGAGAAGAAGAAGAAGAAGAAGAACAAGAAGATGAATAAGAAGAAGAGGAAGAAGATGAACAAGAAGAAGAAGAAGAAGAAGATGATGATTATGAAGAAGGAGGAGGAGGAGGAGGAGAGGAGGAGGAGGAGGAGGAGGAGATGGAAGAGGAAGAGGAGGAGGAGGAGGAGGAGGAGGAGATGGAGGAGGAAGAGGAGGAGGAGATGGAGCAGAAGAAGAAGAAGAAGAAGAAGAAGAAGAAGGGGAAGAGCAAGAAGAAGAAGAAAAAGAATCAGAAGAACAAGAAGATGGCGATGACGAAGAAAAAGAAGAAGAATAAGAAGAAGAGGAAGAGGAAGAAAAAGAAGATGAAAATGTAGTAAGAGAAGAAGACGAAGAAGAAATAGATGAACAAGAAGAAGAAAAAGGAGAAGTCAAAGTAGTTAGAAGAAGAAGGAGAAGAAGAAGAAGAAGATGAACAAGCAGTAGCAGTAGTCAGCAGTAGTTAGTAGTAGTAGAAGAGGAAGTAGAAGAAGAAGAAGAAGAACAAGAAGTCAAAGAAGTAGAAGAAGAAGAAGAAGTAGAAGAAGAAGAAGAAGGAGAAGAAGAAGTAGAAGAAGAACATGAAGACAAAGAAAGAAGAAGAAGAAGTAGAAGAAGTAGAAGAAGAAGATAAGGAAGAAGAAGAAAAAAAGAAGAAGAACAAGTAGAAGAAGAAGGTTAAGAAGAAGAAGATGGAGAAGAAGAAGAAAAAGAAGAAGACGAAGAAGAAGAAAAGGAAGGAGAAGGAGAAGAAAGAAAGAAGCGAAACGATGGGGAGGGGAAGAAGAAGAAGAAGAAGAACCTGAAGAAAACGAAGAAGAGGAGGAAGAAGAAGAAGAAGACAAAAATGAAGAAGAAAAAGAAGGAGAAGAAGACAAAATGAAGAAGAAAAAGAATAAGAAGAAGAAGAAGAAGAAGAAGACAAAAATGAATTTGAAGAAGATAAAGAAGACGAGGAGGACGAGAAGAAGAAGAAGAAGAACATGAAAAAGTAGAAGAAGAAGGCAAAGAAGAAGGAGGAGAAGAAGAAGAAAAAGAAGAAGAAAAAGGAGGGAGAAGAAGAAGAAGAAGGAAGATAGTAGAAGAAGAAGAAGAAGAAGAAGAAAAAGAAGAAGAAGAAGAAGAAAGAGAGGAAGAAGAAGGAGAGGAACAAAAGGAGAAGATGAGAAGAAGAAGAAGTAGAAGAAGATGAAGAAGAAGAAGAGGAAGATGACGATGAAGAAGAAGAAGAAGAAGAAGATGATGATGATGATGATGAAGAAGAAGAAGGAGGAGCAGGAGGAGGAGGAGGAGATGGAGAAGGAAGAGGAGGGTGAGGAGAAGGAGCATAAGTAGTAGAAGAAGAAGGAGGAGGAGAAGAGCAAGAAGAAGAAGAAGAAAAAGAATCAGAAGAACAAGAAGAAGGCGATGACGAAGAAAAGAAGATGAACAAGAAGAAGAGGAAGAGGAAGAAGAGAAGATGAAAATGTAGTAGGAGAAGAAGAAGAAGAAATAGAAGAACAAGAGAAGAAGAAGGAGAAGTCAAAGTAGTAGAAGAAGAAGGAGAAGAAGAAGAAGAAGAAGATGAAGAAGCAGCAGCAGTAGTAGTAGTAAAAGAAGAAGAAGAGGAAAGTACTAGAAGAAGAAGAAGGTAAGGAAGAAGAAGGAAAAGAAGAAGAAGAACAAGTAGAAGAAGAAGGTTAAGAAGAAGAAGGAGAGAGAAAAAGAAAAAGAAGAAGAGGAAGAAGAAGAAAAGGAAGGAGATGTAGAAGGAAACAAAGAAACAGAAGGAGGGGGAGGGGAAGAAGAAGAAGAAGAAGAACCTGAAGAAGACAAAGAAGAGGAAGAAGAAGGAGAAGAAGACAAAAATGAGAAGAAAATGAAGAAGAAAATGAAGAAGAAGAAGAAGAAGAAGAATTTGAAGAGGACAAAGAAGGACGAGGAGGAGAAGAAGAAGAAGATGAAGATGAAGAAGAAGAAGGTGAAAAAGAAGAGGGAAAAGAGGAAGAAGAACACGTAGAAGATAAATAAGGTGAAGAAGAAGAAGGAGAAGGAGAAGAAGAAGAAGAAAAATAAAGAGAAGGAGAAGGGGGAGAAGGAGAAGGAGACGAAGAAGTGGGAGGAGGAGGAGGGGAAGAAGAAGAAGAAGAAGATGAAGAAGCAGAAGATAAATAAGATGAAAAAGAAAAAGAAGAAGAAGAAGATGAAGAAGACGAAGAAGTAGAAGAAGGAAAAGAAGGAGGAGGAGAAGAAGACGAATATGAAGACTTTGAAGAAGGAGAAAAAAGGAAGAACAAGTTGAAGACAAAGAAGAAGAAGAATTAGTAGAAGCTGAAGAAGAGGAAGAAGAAGAAGAAGAAGAAGAAGAAGAAGAAAAAGAAGGAGAAGAAGGAGAAGGAGAAGAAGAAGCAGGTGGAAAAGAAGTAGAAGAAGAAGAAGAAGAAGAATAAGAAGACGGAAGAAGAAAATGAAGATGAACCAAAAGTCGAAGAAGAGGAAGAAGAAGAAGAGGAAGAAGAAGAAGAGGAAGAAAAAGATGAGGAAGAAGAAAAAGAAGAAGAAGAAGAATAGAAGAGAAGAAGAAGAGAAGAAGTCAAAGAAGAAGAAGAAGAAGAAGAAGAAGAAGAAGAAGACGAAGAAGAAAAAGAAGAAGAAGAAGAAGAAGTAAAAGGAGGAAATAAAGAAGAAGAGGAACAAGAACAAAGGTAGAATTAGAAGTAGAGAAGGAAAACAAAAATAGGTGAAGAAGAAGAAGAAGAAGGAGAAGCAGAAGACAATGAAGAAGAATAAGAAGAAGAACAAGAAACAATAGAAGAAGAAGAAGAAAAATAAGAAGAAGAAGAAGAAGAAGAAGAAAGAGAAGAAGAACAAGAAGAAGGACAAGAAGGAGAAGGAGAAGGAGGAGGAGGAGGAGAAGAAGAAGAAGATGAAGAAGAAGAAGAAGAAGAAAAAGAAGAGGAAAAAGAAGACGAAGAAGAAGGATAAGGAGGAGAAGTAGAAAAAGAAGAAGGAGAAGAAGAAGGCAAAGAAGAAGGAGAAGAAGAAGAAAAAGAAGAAGAAAAAGGAGAAGAAGAAGAAGAAGAAGTAGAAGAATAAGAAGAAAAAGAGGAAGAAGAAGAAGAAGAAGAAGAAAGTGAGGAAGAAGAAGGAGAGGAAGAAAAAGGTGAAGAGTGAGGAGAGGAAGAAGAAGAAGAAGAAGAAGAAGAAGAAGTGGAAGAAGATGAAGAAGAAGAAGAAGAAGAAGAAGAAGAAGATGTTCAAGAAGAAGAAGGAGGAGGAGGAGGAGGAGGAGGAGGAGAAGTTGGAAGAGGAAGAGGAGGAGGAGGATAAGGAGCAGAAGAAGAAGAAGAAGAAGAAGAAGGAGAAGAGCAAGAAGAAGAAGAAAAAGAATCAGAAGAACAAGAAGAAGGCGATGACGAAGAAAAAGAAGATGAACAAGAAGAAGAGGAAGAGGAAGAAGAAGAAGATGAAAAGGTAGTAGGAGAAGAAGACGAAGAAGAAATAGTTGAACAAAAAGAAGAAGAAGGAGAAGAAGAAGAAGAAGATGAAGAAGCAGCAGCAGTAGTAGTTATAGTAGTAGTAGATAGAAGAGGAAGTAGAAGAAGAAGAAGAAGAAGAAGAAGAAGTTGAAGAAGAAGAATAAGAAGTCAAAGAAGAAGAAGGCTAAGAAGAAGAAGAAGAAGAAGACATGAAGACAAAGAAAAGAAGAAGAAGAAGTAGAAGAAGAAGATAAGGAAGAAGAAGGAAAAGAAGAAGAACAAGTAGAAGAAGAAGGTTAAGAAGAAGAAGGAGAAGAAGAAGAAAGAAGAAGATGAAGAAGAAGAAAAGGAAGGAGAAGGAGAAAGAAACAAAGCAGCGAAATGATGGGGAGGGGAAGAAGAAGAAGAAGCAAACTTGAAGAAAACAAAGAAGAGGAAGAAGAAGAAGAAGAAGTCAAAAATGAAGAAGAAAAGTAGAAAAGAAGAAGAAGAAGAATTTGAAGAAGACAAAGAAGGACAAGGAGGAGGAGAAGAAGAAGATGAAGATGAAGAAG
>JAIUJO010001678.1:222500-227500 GCA_023846275.1 Vanilla planifolia
AAGATGGAGATGAAGAAGAAGAAGAAGAGGAAGACGAAGAAGAAGAAGAAGTTGACAAAGAAGAAGAAGAAGAAGAAGAAGAAGAAGAAGAGAAGAGAGAAGAGAAGAAGAAGAAGATGTGGAAAGAAGAAAACAAAGAAAAAGAAGAAGAAGAAGAAGAAGAAGATGATGATGATGAAGAAGAAGAAGAAGAAGAAGAAAAAGGAGAAGAAGAAGACAAAGAAGACGAAGAAGAAGAAGAAGAAGAACAAGACGAGAGGAAGATGAAGAGGAAGAAGATGAAAAAGAAGAAGTAGAAGAAGAAAAAGTAGTAGAAGAAGAAGTAGACAAAGATAACATGAAAAAGAAGGAGAGGAGTAAGTCAAAGAAGAAGAAGTCGAAGAAGAAGAAGTGGAGGAAGAAGAGAAGAAGAAGAAGAAAAGAAGAAGAAAGAAGAAGAAGAAGATGTAGAAGAAGAAGGCAACTAAAAAAGAAGAAGAAAAAAGAAGAAGAAGAAGAAGAAGAAGAAGAAGAAAAGAAGAAGAATTAGAAGAAGATGAAGAAGAAAGAGGACAAAGAAGAAGAAGAAGAAGAAGAAGAAGAGGAAAATGAAAAAAGGAGAAGAAGAAGACGAAGTAGTCGAACAAGAAGAAGAAGAAGAAGAAGAAGAAGAACTCGTAGAAGAATAAGAAGAAGAAGTACTAGAAAGAAAAAGAAGAAGAAAAAGAAGAAGGAGAAGAAGTAGAAAGAAGAAAAGGAAGAATAAGAAGAAGAAGAAGATATAGAAGAAGAAGAAAAAAAAAGGATAAAAAGATGATTAAGATGTAGAAGAGGAAGAAGAAGTAGGGGATGAGGAAGAAGAAGACGTACAAGATGAAGAAGTTGAAGTAGGAGAAGAAGAAGAAGAAGAAGAAGTAGAAGAAGAGGAAGATGTAGATGATGAAGATAAGAAGAAGAAGAAGAAGAGACAAGGAGGAGGAAGTGGAAGAAAAGGAAGAAGAAGAAGTGGAAGATAAAGAAGAAGAAAAAGAAGAAGAAAAAGTCAAAGAAGAAGAAGACGAAGAAGAAGAAGGAGAATAATAAAAAGAAGAAGAACAAAAAAATGATGAAGAAGAAAATGAAGAAGTAAAAGAAGAAGAAGAAGAAGAAGAAGAAGAAGAAGTTAGAGCAGAAGAAGAGGAAAAAGAAAAAGAAGAAGAAGAGAAGTTGAAGAAGAAGAAGAAGAAGACGAAGATGAAGAAGAAGAGGATGAAGAAAAAGAACAAAAAGAAGAAGAAGATGGAGAAGAAGAAGGAGAAGAAGAAGAAGAAGAAGATGTTCAAGATGTAGAAGAGGAAGAGAATAAGAAGTAGAAGAAGAAGAAAGAGAAGAAGAAAAAGAAGAGACAAAGAAAGAAGAAGAAGATGAAGAAAAGAAAAAGAAGAAGTACGAGTAGAAGAAGAAGGAGAACGAAATGTCAAAGAAGAAGAAGAGGAAGAAGAAAAAGATGAAGAAAAAGAAGGCAAAGAAGAAGAAAAAATAAAAGAAGTAGTTGAAAAACGTTGAAGGCATCGAAGAAGAAGAAGAAGAAGAAGAAGAAGACAAGAAGAAGAAGAAGAAGAAGAAGAAGAAGAAGATGAAGAAAGAAGAAAAAGGAGAGAAAAAAGAAGAAAAAGAAGTAGAAGAAGACAAAGAAGAAGTAGAAGTAGAAAAATAAGAAAAAGAAGAAGGAGGAGGAAGAGTAAGGGGAGGAGAAGAAGAAGTAGTAGTAGTTAGTAGTAGAAGAAGAAGAAGAAGAAGAAAGAAGATAGACAAGAAGACGAAAAAGTAGAAGGCAAAGAAGAAGAGCAAGTGGAAGGCAAAGAAGAAGAACAGAAGAAGAAGACGAAAAAGAAGAAGAAGAAGAAGAAGAAGAAGTAGAAGAAGATGAAAAAGAAATGCAAGAAAAAGAAAAGGGAAGAAGAAGAAGAATGAGAAGAAGAGAAGTCGAAGAAGAGAAGACACGGAAAAAAAGAAGTAAACGAAGAAGAAGAAGAAGGCATTGAAGAAGAAGAAGAAAAAGAAGGAGAAGAAGAAGAGGAAGAAGAAGAAGAAGAAGAAGAGGAAGAAGAAGAAGAAGAAGAAGATGAAGAAGAAGAAGAAGAAGAAGAAGAAAGAAGAAGAAGAAGAAGAAAGAAGAAGAAGAAGAGAGAAGAAGAAGACGACAAGAGGTAGAAGAGAAGAAGAAAAAGAAGGGGGAAGAAGAAGAAGGAGAAGAAGAACAAGAGGAAGATGAAGAAGAAAAAGAAGAAGAAAAGAAGATGAAGTTGAAGAATAACAAGAAGAAGAAGACGTTGAAGATGATGAAGAAGAAGAAGAAGAAAAAGAAGAAGAAGAGAAAAAAAAAATAAAGAGAAGAAGTCGAAGAAGACGAAGAAGGAGAAGATGAAGGAGAAGAAGAAGAAGAATAAGAAGAAGAAGGAGAAGAAGATGAAGAGGGTAGCAGAAGAAGGAGGAAGAGGAAGACAACAAGAAGAAGAAAAAGAAGAAGAAGACGAAGAAGAAGAAGAAGTGGATGAAGTAAAAGAAGAAGAAGTAGAAGGTGAAGGAGAAGATGAAGAAGAAGATGTAGAAGATGAAGAAGAAGAGGAAAAAGAAGCAGAAGAAGGAGGAGAACTAGAAGAAGACAAAGAAGAAGAAGAATAAGAAGAGGAGGAAGAAGAAGAAGAAGAAGAAGAAGATGAAGATATAAAAGAAGAAGAAGAAGAAAAATATGAAGTAGGTGAACAAGAGGAAGAAGAAGAAGAGAAGACAAAGAAGAAGAAGAAGATGAAGTAGATGAAGAAGAAAAAAAGGGAGGAGAAGAAGAAGAAAAAAAGAAGAGAAGATGAAGAAGAAGAAGTGGAAGAAGACAAAGAAGAAGATGACAAAGAAGAAGAAGTAGAAAATGAAGAAGGTGAAGATGAAGAAGAATATGATGAAGAAGAAGAGGAAGAAGAAAAAAGAGGTAGGAGGAGAAGGAGGAGGAGGAGTGTGAGAAGAAGAAGGAGAAGAAGAAGATGGAGGAGGAGGAGAAGAAGAAGTAAAAAAAACAAAGATGAAGAAGAAGAAGAAGAAGAAGAAGAAGAGGAATAGGAAGAGGAAGAAGAAGAAGAAGAAGAAGAAGAATAAGAATATGATGAAGAAGAAGGGGAAGAAGAAGAAGAAGAGGAGGAGGAAGAAGAAGAAGAAGAAGAAGAAATAGACAAAGAAGAAGAAAATGGGGAAGAAGAAGACGAAGAAGAAGTAGAAGAAGAAGACGATGATGATGAAGGAGCAGATGAATAAAAAACAGTAGATGAAGAAGAAGTCTCAAAAAAAGAAGAGGATGAAGACTAGAAAGATGAAGAAGAGGGAGTCAAAAAGAGCAAGAAGTAGTGGAAAAAGAAGAAGAAGAAGAAGAAGGAAAAGAAGAAGAAGAAGAAGAAGAAGTAGTAGAAGAAGAAGAAAAAGAAAAAGAAGAAGAAGAAGAAGAAAAAGACAAAGAACATGAAGAATGAGAAGATGAAGAAGAAGAGAACATTAAGAAGAAGAAGAAGAAGAAGTCATCAAAGAGGAAGAAGAGGAAGAAGAAGAAGAAGAAGAGGAAGATGAAGAAGAAGAAGACAAAGAAGAGTAAGAAGTAGAAGACGAAGAAGACAAACAAGCTGAAGAAGAAGAAGAAGAAGAAGAAGAAGAAGTATAAGTAAAGAAGAAGAGTAAGAAGACAAACAAGTAGAAGACAAAGAAGAAGAAGAAGATGAAGATGAACAAAAAGATGATGAAGAAGAAGAGGAAGAAGGAGAAGGAGAAGAAGAAGAAGAAGAAGTAAGAAAAGAAGAGGAAGAAGGAGGACGAGGAGGAGGTGGAGGAGAAGGAGGAGTTGAAGAAGAAGAAGAAGAAGAAGAAGAAGAAGCAGGAAAAGTAGGAGGAGGAGGAGGAGGAGGAGGAGGAGAAGAAGATGAAGAAGCAGAATAAGAAGAAGGAAAAAGAGAAAGAAGAAGAAGAAGAAGAAGAAGAAAGGGAAGAACAAGAAGAAGAAGAAGACAAAGAAGAAGAAGAAGAAGAAGAATATTAAGAAAAAGAATTATAAGAAGAAGAAAATGAGGAAGAAGAAGAAGAAGAAGATGATGAAGCAGATGATGATGCAGGAATAGAAGAAGAAAAAGGAGAAGAAGTAGAAGAAGAAGAACAAGAAGAAGAAGAAGACTGAGAAGAAGAAGAAGACGAAGACTAGAAAGTCGAAGAAGAGTCTCAAGAAGTAGTGGAAGAAGAAGAAGTAGAAGAAGAAGAAGAAGAAGAAAAAGTAGAAAGAGGAAATAGACAAAGAACAAGAAGAAGAAGAAGAAGAAGAGAACATGAAAAAGAAGAAGAAGAAGAAGAAGAAGAAGAAGATGATGAAGAAGAAGAAGAAGAGGAAGAAGAAAACGACGAAGAAGAAGAAGAAGAAGAACAAGAAGAAGTAGAATAGGAAGAAGTAGAAGCTGTAGAAGGCAAAAAAGTAGTAGCAGAAGAAGAAGAAGAAGAAGAAGAAGTTGATGAAGAAGAAAAGAAAAAGAAGAAGATTTAGTAAAATGAAGAAGAGGTGGAAGAAGAAGAAGTAGTAAAAGAAGAAGAAGAAGGAAAAGAAGAAGACAAAGAAGAAGAAGAAAAAGAAGAATGGGAAGAAGAAGAAGGAGAAGAAGAAACGTTCAAGAAGTGGAACAAGAAGAAGAAGAAAAAGTAGAAGAAGATGGTGAAGAAGAAGAAGAATAAGAAGTAGAAGAAGACGAAGAAGACAAAGAATAAGAACAAGAGGCTGAAGAAGAAGAAGTAGAACAAGATGGAGGAAGAGAGGATAAGAAGAAGAAGAAGAAGAAAAAGAATAAGAAGGAGAAGAAGAGGAAGAAGAATAAGAAGAAGAAATAGAAGAACAAGTAGTTTAATAAGAAGTTTAAGAAGAAGAAGGTGAAGAAGAAGAAGAAGAAGAAAACGACGATGAAGAAGAAGAAAAAGACAAAGAGGAAGAAGGAGAAGAAGAAGAAGAAGAAGAAAAAGATAAACAA
>JAIUJO010001678.1:237500-240000 GCA_023846275.1 Vanilla planifolia
AAGAATGTGAAGAAGAAGAAGATGAAGAAGAAGTAGAAGAAGAGGAAAAGGAAAGAAAAGAAGACAAAGAGGAAGAAGACAAAGACAAATAAGAAAAGGATGAAGAAGAGGAAGAGGAAGAAGAGGAAGAAAAAGAGCAAAAGCATGAAGAAGAAGACAAAAAAGAAGAAGAAGACGGAGGAGAAGATTAAGAAGAAGAAGAAGGAGAAGAAGAAGAAGATAAAGAAGAAGAAGAAAAGGAAGAAGGAGAAAAAGATGACGAAAAAGAAGAAGCAGAAGAAGAAGAGGAGCAAGAAGAAGAAGAACAAGAAGAAGATGAAGAAGATGAAGAAAAAGAGGAATAAGAAGTGGAAAACGAAGAAGAGGAAGAAGAAGAAGAAGAAGATGGCGAAGAAGAAGGAGGCGAAGAAGAAGAAGAAGGACGAGGAGGAGGAGGAGGAGGAGAACAAGAATAGGAAGATGAAGAAGAAGATGAAGAGAAGGAAGAGGAAGAAGAAGAAGAAGAAGACGAGGAAGAACAAGATGCAAATGAAGAAAAAGAAAAAGAAGGAGAAGAAGAAGAAGGGGAAGAAAAAGAAGATGATGATGATGAAGAAGAAGAAAATGAAGAAGTTGAGGTAGAACAACAAAAAGAAGAAGATGAAGAAGAAGAATAATAAGTGGAAGATGAAGAAGACGAAGGAGAAGAAGAAAAAGGAAAAGAATAAAAATAAAGAAGAAGAAGAAGAAGAAGAAGTGGAAGATGGATGATGATGATTAAGAAGAATAAGTAGAAGAACATGAAGAAGAAGAAAAAGATGAAGAATGAGTAGAAGAAGAAGCAAAAGAAGAAGAAGAAAAAAGAAGTAAAAGAAGAAGAAGGTGAAGAAGAAGAACACGAAGACAAAGAAGAAGAAGATGAAGAAGTGGAAGAAGACAAAGAGGAAGAAAAAGAAGTAGAAGAAGAAGATGATGATGATGATGATGATGATGATGATGAAGAAGAAGAAGAAGAGGAAGAAGAAAAAGAAGAACAAGTCAAAGAAAAAGAGGAAGAAGAAGTAGTAGAAGAAGAATAGAACGAAGAAGAAGAATAAGAGGAAGAAAAAGTAGTAGATGAAGAAGAATAAGAAGAAAAATAAAAGAAGAAGAAAAGGAAGAAGAGGAAGAAGAAGAGGAAGAAGATGAAGAAGAAGAAAAAGATGGAGAAGAGGTAGAAGAAGATGAGGAGGAGGAAGAGGAAGAAGAAGAAGAACAGAAAGAAGAAGAAAAGGAAGAAGAAGAAGAGTTAGAAGAAGAAAAAGAATGAGAAGTAGGGGAAGAAGAAGAAGAAAAAGAAGTGCAGAAGTCTAAGAGGAAGAAGACAAAGACAAAGAAGGGGAAGAAGAAGAAGAGCAAGAAGAAGAAGATGATGATGATTATGAAGAAGTAGAAGAAGAAGAAATGAATTAGAAGAAGAAGAAGAAGAAGGAAAAGGCGAAGGAGGAGGAGGAGGAGGAGGAGGAGAAGAAGAAGAAGAAGAAGAAGAAGAAGGAGAAAGAGAAGAAGAAGAAGGAGAAGAAGAAGGAGAGGAAGAAGAAGAAGAAGGAGAAGAAGAGGAAAGAGTAGAAAAAGAAGCGGAAGAAGATGAAGAAGTGAAATAAGAAAAAGAAGATTAAGTCGAATGAGAAGAAGAAGAAGAAGAAGAAGAAGAAGAAGGAGACAAAGAAGAAGAAGAGTAAGAAGATGTTATAGAAGAAGATGAAAAAGAAGAAGAAGGAGAAGAAGAAGAAGGAGACAAAGAAGAAGTGGGAGATGAAGAAGATGTAAAGGAAGAAGAAGAAGAAGAAGAAAAGGAATATGTAGAAGTTGAAGATGAAGAAGAAGAAGAAGAAGGAGAAGAACAAGAAGAAGAAGTACAATAAGAATAAGTAGAATAAGAGGATGAAGAAGAAGAAAAGGAAGAAGAAGATAAAAAGAAGAAAATGTTAAAGGAGGAGAAGAAGAAGTAGAAGAAGAAGAAGATGAAGAAGAATAAGGAGAGGAAGAAGACAAGCAAGAAGAAGAAGAATAAGAAGATGAAGAAGTAGATGAAGAAGATGTAGAAGAAGTAGAAGAAGAAGTAGAAGAAGAAGAAGAAGAAGGGGAATGATAAGAAGATGAAGTAGAAGAAGAAGAAGAAGGAGGAGGAGGAGGAGAGGAAGTAGACGAAAAAGAATAAGAAGAAGAAGAAGGAGAAGAAGAAAGAGAAGAAGGAGAAGAAGAAGAAATAGGAGAAAAAGTAGGCGAAGAAGATGAAGAAGAAGAAGAAGAAGAAGATAATGACGACAAAGAAGTACAACAGGTAGAAGAAGAAGAAGAAGAACAAGAGGAAGAAGATGTCAAAAAAGAAGAGGAAGGCAAAGAATAGAAAGACGAAGAAGAAGAAAACGAGGAGGAGGAAGAAGAAGACAAAGAAGAAGAAGAAGACAAGGAAGTGGAAGATGAAGAAGAAGAAGAAGAAGAAGAAGAAAAAGTAGTAGAAGTAGAAGTTGAAGAAGTA
>JAIUJO010001014.1:32500-35000 GCA_023846275.1 Vanilla planifolia
AGGACGAAGAAGTAGAAGTAGAAGGAGAAGAAGAAGATGAAGAAGAAGAAGAACAAGAACAAGAACAAGAAATAGGAGAAGAAGAAGAAGAAGAAGAAGAAATAGACGAAGAAGAAGAAGTAGAATGATAAGAAGTAGTAGAAGAAGAGAAAGATAAAGATGAGTAAGATAAAGTAGAAGAAGAAGGAGAAGAACAAGAAGAAGAAGAAGAACAAAAAATAGAACAAGAAGGAGGAGGAGAAGAAGAAGAAGAAGAGAAAGAAGAAGAAGAGGAAGATGAAGAAGATGAAGATGTAGATGAAGAAGAAGAATAAGAAGAAAATGAAGAAGAAGAAGAAGAAGAGGAAGAAAAAGAAGAAGAAAGAGAAGAAGATGGAGAAGAAGAAGAATAAGAGGAAGAAGAAGAAAAAGAAGAAGAAGAGGAAGCAAAGAAAGAAAAGAAGAAGAAGAAGAAAAAAGAGAAGAACAAAAAGAAGAAGTAGAAGAAGAAGAAGATGGACAAGGAGATGAACAAGAAGAAAGAGAAAAAGTTGAAGAGGAAAAAGAAAAACAAGAACAAAATGAAGAAGTAGAAGATCAAGGTCAAGAAGGAGAAAGAGAAGAAGAAGAAGAAAAAGAAGAAGAAGAAGGGAATGAAAAAGAAGGAGCAGAAGAAGAAGAAGAAAAAGAAGTCGAAGGAGGAGAAGAAGAAGAAGAAAAAGAATAAGAAAAAGAAAAATTAATTGAGTAGAAGAAGAAGAAGAAGACGACGAAGAAGAGGATGAAGAAGAACAAAAAGAAATAGAAGAATAACTAGAAGAAGAAGGAGAAGGAGTACAAGAAGAAGGAGAAGGAGTGGAGGAAGATGATGGAGAAGAAGATAAAGAAGAAGAAGAAGAAGAAGAAGTAGAAGAAGAAGAAGAAGAAGAAGGAGAAGGAGAAGAAGAAGAAGAAGAAGAAGAAAAAGAAGATGAAGAACAAGTAAAAGAAGAAGAAGAAGAACAAGAAGAAGAAGAAATAGGAGAAGAAGAAGAAGTAGAAGTGGAAGAAGAAGAAGAAGGAGGAGAAGGAGAAGAAGAAGAAGAAGAAGAAGAGAAAGATGATGAAGAAGAAGTAGAAGAAGAAGGAGAAAAGAAGAATAAGAAGAAGAAGAAGAAGAGGAAGAAAAAGAAGAGGAAGAAGGTGGAGAAGAAGAAGAAGAAGAAGAAGGAGAAGAAGAAGAAGAACTAAAAGATGAAAAATTAGAAGAAGTAGAAGTGGGAAAAGAAGAAGAGGAAGAAAAAGAGGAGGATGAAGTAGAAGAAGAAGAAGAAGAAGAAAAAGAAGAAGAAAAGAAGATGATGATGATCATGATGAAAAAGAAGAAGAAGAAGAAGTGCAAAAAGAGTAAAAATAATAATAATAATAATAACAATAATAAAAACAATAATAATAAGAATAATAATAAGAATAATAATAAGAAGAAAAACAAGAAGAAAAAAGAAGAAGAAGCGGAAGAAGAAGAAGAAGAAGAAGAAAAAGATGAAGAAGAAGAAAAAGAAGAAGAAGAAGAAAAAGAAGAGCAAGAAGAGGAAGAAAAAGAAGAAGAAGAAGAAGAAGAAGAAGAAGAAGAAGAATATGACGAAGAAGAACGTGAAGAAGAAGAAGAACAAAAAGAAGACGAAGAAAAAGAAGAAGAAGAAGAAGAAGAAGAAGAAGAAGAAAAAGAAGAAGAAGAAGAAAAAGAAAAAGGAGAAGAAGAACAAGAGCAAAAAGAGTAATAATAATAATAGTAATAAAATAATAATAATAATAATAATATAACCATAAAAACAATAATAACAAGAAGAAAAAGAAGAAGAAAAAGAAGAAGAAAAAGAAGAAGAAGAGAAAGGTGAAGAAGAAGAAGTTGAAGAATAAGAAAAAGAAGAGGAAGAAGAAAAAGAATAAGAAAAAGAAGAAGAAAAAGAAGGAAAAGATAAAGGAGAGGAACAAGAAAAAGGAGAAGAAGAGGAAGAAGATGATGATGTAGAAGAAGTAGAAGAAGAAGAAGATGATGAAGAGGAATAATAATGATAATAGTAATAAAAAAAGTAATAAAAATAATAATAATAACAATAGAAATAAGAAAAAACAAGAAGAAAAAGCAGAAGAAAAAGAAGAAGAAGAAGTAGAAGAACAAGAAGAAGAAGGACAGGAAGCTGAAGAAGGAGAAGAAGAAGACGGAGGTGGAGGAGAATAAGAAGAAGAAGAAGAAGAAGAAGAAGGAGATGAAGAAGAAGAAGAAGATGAAAAAGAAGAACAAGAAGAATAAGACTTGAAGAAGAAAAAGAATAAAAAGAAGAAGAAGAAAAAGAAGAAGAGGAAGACAAAGAAGTAGAAGATGAAGGCAAAGAAGTAATAGAAGAAGAAGTAGAAGAAGAAGAAGAAGGAGAAGGAGGAGAAGAAGAAGTAGGAGAAGAAGAAGTCGAAGAAGAAGAAGAAGAAGAAGAAGAAGGAAGAGAAGAAAAAGAAATAGAAGAAGAAGAAAAAGAATAATAAT